>APFE030797604.1:9069-97178 GCA_000404065.3 Pinus taeda | reverse complement strand
GTCTTCTGAAGAGTTGGCATTCCTATCAGGACTCTGTCAATGGTCAGGAGAAATTGCCAGGATGGGAAAGACTGTGGTAAGATCTTGTGCAGGAGGAGATCAGGCAGAGTACTAGGGACGAATCTTCGTCAAAGGGAGCTAATGAAGAAAATTGTGCTTTGGCTACCAAAGCAAAGAAAGGGAAGAGCAAGAAATCTTCTCAGTTTGGTGCGAAAGACAAGAAGCAGGACATGTCCAAGGTGAACTGTTTTCATTGTTACCAGCACAGACACTATGCCACTAATTGTCCGCAGAAAAAGAAGAACAAGCAAGCTGCTGGATCTGCAGCAGGAGAGGCTCTAGCCTCACAGTTTGAGCTTGATTTTTCATTGATCACATGCTTGATTTCAAGTGTGATGGGATCGGTGTGGTTCTTGGACAATGGTGCATCTTTTCACATGACGAGAGATAGAGATTTGTTTTCTGATCTGGAGGACAAAGATCTTGGAGTTCACATCGAGATGGGTGATGATGGTAGATACAGTGCGACCGGTATCGGTACCATTTCCTTTGAGAGGGAGTCTGGTAAACCCTTCGTATTGAAGGAAGTCATGCATGTTCTAGGATTGAAGAAGAATCTTATCTCTGTGGCGATGTTAGAAGACAAGGGGTATGATGGTGTTTTCAGCAAGGGAAAAGCTTTCCTGCACAACAAGACAACTGGTGAGACCCTGAAGATAGGGGTTTGAGTAAGGAACCTTTATCAATTGCATATAGATGGATGTGCAGCAATGGCATGCAAGGCAGAAGGATTGGTGAGTCGGGATGATGGCGAGCTGTGGCACAGGAGATTGGGTCACCTTCACCATGGAGCCTTGAAGATACTGCAACAGATCACTGCAGGGCTTCCTAAAGGCACACTTGCGCAGTCAGATCAGTGCAAGGGGTGTACTTTGGGGAAGTTTTTGAAAGCAACCTTTCACGAGAAGGATACTCGCGCCATGACGATCCTTGAGAGAATTCACACAGATGTGTGTGGACCTTTCTCAGTTGCTTTGACAGCAAAACACAGGTATTATGTGATTTTTGTTGATGATTTCTCTCGTAAGTGCTGGATCTTCTTCATGCATAAGAAGAGCGAGACATATTCAAAGTTCTGTGAATTCAAAGCACTGGTCGAGAAGGAGTCGAGGAAGAAGGTGAAGGCTCTTAGGAGCGATAATGGTGGTGAATACATCTCAGATGAGTTCAAGGATTTCTGCAAGGCAGAAGGGATTTGAAGAGAGCTCATAGCTCCCCATAACCCACAGTAGAATGGGGTAGCTGAGCAGAAGAACATAACGATCGTGGGTGCTGCACGGGTGATGTTGCATGATCAGCGCCTACCCCTTCACTTGTGGGCGGAAGCATGCAATACAATAGTTTATGTGTAGAACCGTTGTCCTCATAAGATACTTGGCATGAGTACACCCGAGGAGGCTTATTATGGTAAGAAGCCTGATCTTTCTCATTTGAGGAATTTTGGTGCTAAAGTTTACATGCATGTGACGAAGGATGCCATGAAGAAGTTGGAGCCGACCGCTGAGGTTGGTATATTTGTGGGGTACACTGATACGCCCCACAACTATCATGTGTATTTGCGAGATAGTGGTAAAACTATTGTGCGACGGGATATAAAATTTTAGGAGGAGAAAGCCATGAAGTGTTCGCTTGAGAGGGAGCTACACTTGCATGTAGATGAGGAGCTATTAGTTCCTAAGGATGAGCTTCAGGACATGGATCAACCATAGGACAAGGTTCATGGAGTGGAAGAGACCAGTCAAGCAGCACCAACCATCAGAGGGCGAAAGCACTTGACAGAAGTTGAGCAACTGGCTCAAGATGCAGAGAAAGTTGTAGGACCACCTACGGCCCAACGTAGACAAAGACAGTCACCTGATCGGTACACTGGATACATGGCTCTTATGAGTAAGTGTGTTGTGACTGAGCCATCCTGTTTCAAGGAAGCTGTGGAGGATCCCACATGGGTAGATGCCATGCTAGAGGAGTATGATTCTATTGTCAAAAACAGTGCATGGGAGATTATTCCTAGACCAGAAGGGAAATCAGTGGTGGGTTCGAGATGGATCTACAAAGTTAAGCAGGCAGCTGACGGGAGTGTGGATAAGTACAAGGCAATATTTGTTGCCCGAGGCTTTTCACAGATAGAGGGGATCGATTATGAGGAGACCTTTGCACCTGTCACAAGGTATTCTTCCATACGGACGATTCTTGCTCTCTCAGCAAAAATGGGATGGCACATTCATCAGATGGATGTGAAGACTACATTCCTCAATGGAGTCATTAAGGAGGAGGTGTACATTAAGTATCCCGAAGGCTTTGAGGTCTTCAGCAGCGAGTCGCATGTGTGCAAGCTCAAGAGAGCATTGTATGGGTTGAAGCAAGCACCACGTGCTTGGCACACACAGATAGACAACTATTTCACCAAACTTGGATTCTCCAAGAGCGAGGTGGATCCTAACCTATACCAGATTGTGGTGGAGGGTAAGTTGCTTATCATTGTACTGTATGTAGATGATTTGATTCTAACAGGTGATGAGCTGTTGATACTTTCATGCAAGGATGATCTTGCTAAGGAGTTTGAGATGAAGGACTTGGGCCTCCTTCACTATTTCCTAGGATTGGAAATATGGCAGTGCAATGGTGGACTGCTTGTTTCTCAATGTAAGTATGCTCAAGAGATACTGGAGAAGTTCAACATGCATGGCTGCAAGCCTGTTGATACTCCTCTTCCTGGATGTTGGAGGAAGGAGGATGCCACTTTGGGAGAAGAAGTAGATGCCACTGTTTATCGACAGTTGGTGGGGTCGCTGATGTATTTGGTCAATACATGACCCGATATATGCTATGTAGTTAACCAGCTTTCACAAGCTATGGTTAAGCCTACCAAGCTCTTCTGGATGGCGAGCAAGCATGTATTGCGTTATTTGAGAGGCACATCGGGATATGGATTATGGTACAGATAGGAGGATGAGGTGAAGCTATGGGGCTTCACGGATGTAGATTGGGCAGGAAGCCCAACGAACAGAAAGAGAACATCAGGAGGGGTCTTCAGTATTGGATTAACAATAGTTTCTTGGTACAACAAGAAGCAGAGCTCCGTGGCACTCAGCTCAGCAGAGGCTGAGTATATGGCAGCAAGTTTGGCTGCATGCGAAGCTATATGGATGAGGAAGATTATGGTTGGTTTGTTTGGTTCTCATTTAGAGCCTACTATGATTTACTGTGATAACCAGAGTTGCATTAAACTCTCAGCTAATCCTGTATTTCATGATAGATCTAAACATATTGACATGAGGTACCATCATATCATAGATTGTGTGCAGCAGAGGATCATGTATAAATCTTTATCTAGTTCCGCATGAATAACACAATAAGTGAATTGTATGGATCATGTTACTTTCATACATTCCAACGAAGGATCAGGATGCTGATATTCTGACGAAGGCTCTCACCAGGAGCAAATTCGAATACCACCGAGGCTGGATAAGGGTTGCTGATAATCCATATCTTGTCGAGAGGGAGTGTTGAGATTGCAACAAGATGATGGAGCTTAGTGAAAAGAGTTGCCTTCACTAAGTGGGCCCGCAGGAAAATTATGGAGCAAGTTCTATTTTTGGATCACAGGAGGGATGATCACAATAGGAGTGACCACAACAACGATGATCACAGCAAGAGTGATCACAATAGGAGTGATCAAAGTCTATTTTTAGACTAGCTGTCAAAAATAGAAAAGTCAAATATTATTGTCTTATAATAATATTTATACTATAAACTTTATCTTATTCTCTTGGAGCACTTCAGTTTGAGCTACAAATGTGGCACATGCAGCTGTCAGAAGGAAATATGCTTTCTTTGTGGGTCAGTTGAGTTGTTGCATGCATGACTTTAGTTAGAACTCAATCAGTTGAGTTTGGTGGAGTTGATTGTGGAGTTGATGGTATTGTGTTCAGTTTGACTTAGTTAAACTAGTTGTAATTAGTCTAACTGCAAATGTACTAATCATGAGTTTTTAAGCTAATTATTAACTCATAATGCAACTAAAGAATACATCAGTTAACTCAGTTTCATGTTAGTGCATGTTTCAGTTCAGCAGGGACAAGTGTTAGAGGATCAGATTGCTATCAGTTGTGACTATAGTTGTGCATGAGGATTTGCACAATCAATGAGATTGAGTTATGCCAATGAGAATTGGCCAATACCAAGTGATTATAGCCTCTGCTCACATGATTCCCAGTGTGAGTGATTCTTTTGAGGTAAATACGAGTTTGGTTCAACCATTCTCATCCATTCTTGTGCATATACTGAGCAGTGGAGGCAGGCAAGCAATGGAATAGATTTGGAGATCAGATCTGAGCTGTATTGTGTGTAACAGGTGGAAATAGTGCTGGATACTTGTGAGAAGTATTGACTATTGTAATGTTACATGTTCTCAATCATTAATATACAGATAGTGTGGGGTTTTCAGCTGTAAGCTTTCCCCGGGTTTCATACTGTGTTAATGTGTGCATGCTCTTGATGTTTTATTGTTATTGATGCTGCTATATTGATGATCAACGTAGAGGAGCTTATGTATTGTGTATGTATTCCGCAACAGTACATGATCAGGATAATATCCATTGAATATGTGTTTATTATTCAAAATTGCTACACAGGGTGTCTCTACTCGTGCACAAAATTTCTCATCCAATTCTCATTATGAAGAAGGTACATTTCCATCAAGTTTATTATGGCATTCTAGATTTGAACACTTGAACTTTGACAACCTACACTTGTTGAAGAAAAATGGTGTTACTGGGTTGCCTACAATTCCTAGGAAACTTAAGCAATGTGATGCTTGTAGACTAGAAAAGCATAGCAAACAGTATTTTCATTATTCATGTTCAAGAGCACATAGAAAACTTGAACTCATTCATTCATATTGATGTCATCCAATGCTCGTTCCTTCTGCAAATGGAAATAAATATATGGTGACATTTATTGATGACTACACCAGAATGTGTTGGGTTTATTTATTGAAGAACAAATCTGATGCTTTTCAAACATTCAAGAACTTTCATATATGGATTAAAAATGAAGAAAAATCTCATATTGGCTCTATTCACACTGATAATGGAAAAGAATACACTTCAAATGAATTTGAAAACTATCTTCACCAACATGGGATCAAACATCAAATAATTGTGCCTTATAATCCCCAACAGAACGGAGTAGATGAAAGAATAAATAGGACAATCTTAAATATGGTACACTCCATGATGCTTTTCAAAAATGTAAAATTGATGTTTTGGGCTGATGTAGTTCTATGTGTTGTATATGTAAAGAATAGATGTCCATCTAATGCTATTAGAAACAATACTCCTTATGAAATGTGGTATGGGCACATTCCTTCAGTAAATCATCTTAGGGTCTTTGGTTCCACATGTTATGCCTCGATACCAAAGATACATAGAAACAAACTTGGTGCAAGAAGTCGTAAGTGTATCTTCCTGGGGTATACAAACACCTCCAAGGCATATCGTCTCTGTGATGAAGTCAATAGAAAGTTTTTTGTATCTAGAGATGTAATCTTTCTTGAATCATCCAAAACTAACAATGTTTTTGAGTTGCAACTTGATCGTTTGGATAGATTCACAAATGCAAAATCATTTCAAGAATTTGATAATCAGATTCCACATATTGAAGGGGGGATTCCTATACTAGATCAACCTGTGGAATCTTCTTCTGAAGCACTCTCCCCCCCACATGAAACTCCAACAATGGATGATACTTTAAGTGATGTGATTGATAGAATTGGGAGACTCAATATTGATTCAGTCCCAACTCAAACAACAGAGCAGCTTGGACCATCTAAGAAAGGTCCCCCAAAGTGGTTGACAAAGACACTTGAAAGTGTTCATCCTAATGAGGTTGGAAAGACATGAACTAGAAATTCAAACTAGCAAAATGGAGGTGATGTAGATGACTTTGATTCACCTATTGATATGGATGTTTCTTATGATTGTGAATTGAATTTGTCTACAGATTTTGAACCAACTTCCTTCAAAGAAGCTGCTTCTCATGATGAATGGAAAGAAGCAATCCAAAAGGAGCATGATGCCGTGATAAAGAATGACACTTAGAAGCTAGTTGATACTCCATTAGGAATCAAACCAATTGGCTACAAGTGGGTCTACAAGAACGAGTATAAAGTTGTGGCTCACTTGACAAGCACAAAGACAGGCTTGTGGCAAAAGGTTTTGCACAGAAGGAAGGGGTTGATTATGAGGAGGCTTTTTCCCCCACAACAAAATGGGCTACCATCCCGACACTCTTTGCCCTAGCAGCTCAAAACGGTTGGAAAGTCCATCAAATGGATGTAAAAACTGCTTTCTTGAATGGAGATTTAAAAGGGAAAGTTTTTATGTCCCAGCCTGAAGGATTTTCTGTGAAAGGACATACACATAAAGTATGAAAACTTGTGAAATCCTTGTATGGCCCCAAACAAGCACTGCGAGCCTAGTATGAAAAAATAATTGAGCATCTTCTGAAACTCATTTTCAAACATTATGATCTTGATGATGCAACTTTGTTTGTCAAGAAGGTTGGAAAAATAGTTGTATATCTTGTGGTATATGTAGATGATCTTTTGATGACAGGGAACAATGAAAGCTACATTACATCCATAAAGAAGGAATTGAGGAAAGGTTTTGAAATGACTGATTTGGGCTATGTTCATTACTATCTTGGTATTGAAGTAACTCAATATCCAAAGTCCATATTCCTTTCTCAAAAGAAGTTGGAGATCTGTTGAACAAGTTTGGCATGATAGAATGAAATGATGTTACTACTCCAATGGAAAAAAAACTTAAAGCTCACATCCATTGAAGGAAAATAATTTGAGGATGAAACAAAGTATAGACAGCTTGTAGGAAGTCTCAACTACCTAACTACTACCAGACCAAACATTTCGTTTTTTGTAGGAATCCTCTCCAGGTTTATGCAAAAGCCTTGTGAGGGACATTGGTTTTCTGCAAAAATAGTTCTAAGGTACTTGAAGGGAACTCAAGACTTTGGAATAAAGTATACATAGGTGGGCGACTTCAGCTTGATTGGATACTCTGATTTAGACTTCGATGGAGGCAAAGAAACTGGGGTATCTACTTCAGGTTATGTTATGAGTCTTGGATCAGGACCTGTCTCTTGGAGATCACGTAAACAATCAGTTCTAGCATATTCCACAATCGAGGTAGAATATGTGGCAACAACTAAGGCAACAAAAGAAATTGTGTGGCTTAGGAAAATTCTTGAAGATTTGCAGGTAAACCAAGTACAATCGACTCCACTCATAATTGACAATACCTCGAAAATAAAGTTGGCCAAGAAGCAAAAGTTCCATGATCGAACGAAGCACATCAATACTAAATATCAACTGATTCGACATCATGTTGAGGCCAAAATAATCCATCTCTGCCATTGTTCCACTAATGATAAAATTGCAGACATCTTCACCAAAGTGCTTGGAAGAGAAAAGCTTGAAAGACTTAGAATGATGCTTGGACTCACCAACATCCCTTCAGATTAAGGGGGGAATGTTGACACCTAATCATAGGGATTGGGTGAACAACTGTAATTAATGTAAATAAATAATAGAAAAGATGAAGAGTCACCAGGAGATGAAATGAATAGTCTCTCCCTCATGTATATAATAATGACCAACCTGAATGAATATCATGATTTGTTTTGAGGAGTTACCTCCTGGTCTGACAATTATATTAATAACTTTATTTGAAATTATAACATAATTAACATAATATTCTAAACCAAGGGATTAATAAACCTAAGGAATTTGTATTATATACCCAGTGGTTTATAAACCCAAGAGATTTAAATTAGACCCTAGGATTGCTATTATAAATCTTGTGAATAATATTATACCTTAGGAATATGAACCCTTATATTAATAAACCAAAGAGTTTGATATCATAAACACAAGGGAATCATAAACCAAGGGATTATAAACCCATGGGAGTAATATCTTTTTTTTCTAAGTAAAACTATTCTATTGAAAATAAGCAAAATAATAATACATTGAGGCTTTGGCCTCTATGGTGTGTAACAACGTTATGTCATGATAGTCAAAAAAAGAAACTCGACTGCCCTTCGAGGGGAAGCTAGTCCGAGTGAGATTACAACAAAAAACCCGCACAGGAGTCCTAGTTCAAAATCAACTAAAACATACCAAAAGGTTTGAAAAGTCAGGAGTAAACACCTCAAACAACAAGCTTGTAAAACCTCTATTGATCTGCAAGGCGAAACCTCGCAACTAGACATATGGGTTGGGCACTCTGATCATGCAAGGGACCCCCTCGATGTCGTATGGGTTGGGCTCTTCCACAATGCGACATGCGTACTCATCCTCTGCTGACGTGCCGCGCGGGATGCCACTTGTTGTTTGAATGCCTGCTGAGCTGCCCTCCACTACATGATGTCTCGTTCTGCAGCCACCTTACTGTCTTTGCTGAGCACCCGCATCTGGGACCCATGGGAGTAATACTAAACTCAAGGAATTAATATTATAAACTAAAGGGATATAAACCCTAAAATAAATATTAAACTCTAATATTAATATTATAAACCTTAGGACTAACATTATAAACATATGCAATTAAGAAACCTAAGGCATTTTAAACCTATAGGAATAACATTAAACATTAGGATTAATGTTAAATCCTAGTAACATAAAACCTAAGATTAATAAACCCAAAGGATTAATACTATAAACCCAAATGATTATAAACTTAATGGATTAATATTAAACCCTAATATTAATATTATAAACCATGATATACTAAACCCTAAGATTAATATCATAGACCCATGAGATTAATAAACTCATTGGATTAATATTAAAAATACGAGGGAATATAAACCCAAGGGAATATAAACCATATAGCCCCAAGAGTTAGCTCAATCGTTCAAATCAAGTGCCTCGCCAATGGGAGGTCACAGGGTCGAATCCCGAAAGCTCTTGGGGTTAGGTCAGTAAATAGGCCGAGGGGTGTTGATGCCCTTCGGGTGGCGTCCACTCAGAGATTTAAACCCCTGGACGTAGTGGCTACCCACTGACTAGGGTATCCGTGAACCAGTAAGTGAAAAAAAAAAGGGAATATAAACCATATGATTAATATTATAAACATTTTATAAACCGTATGATTAATATTATAAACCCAAGGGATTAATACTAAAAAGCCAAGGGATTATAAACCCAAGGGAACAATATTAAACCTAAGAGATTAATATTATAAAACCAAGGGATATAGACCCTATGATAAATATTATAAACCCAAAAATAAACATTAAGCCCAAATATTCATATCATGAACCTTACAATTAATGTTACAAACTCAATGGATTAATAAACCAAATGGGATTAATATTAAAATCCAAGGGACTGTAAACTCAAGGGAATAACATTAAACCCTATGATGAATATTAAACCATAGAAATATAAACCCTAAATTTAATAAACCCAAGGGATTAATATTGTAAACCCTAGGATTAATATTATACCCTAACAATACAAAGCCTATGATTAATATTATAATCCCAAGAAATTTGTATTATAAACCCTAGAGATTTATATTGAACCCTAGGATTAATATTATAAACTCTATCAACAATATTATACCCTAGGAATATGAACCCTTATATTAATTAACCCAAGGGATTGATATTATAAACACAAGGCAATAAAAAAAACAAGGGATTAATACTAAAAACCCAAAAACCCAAAGGATTAATAATGCAAACCCAAGATATATAAACCCTATGATAAGTATTATAAACCCTAAAACAAACTTGATTGACCATGGATGATTTTCATTTTGAGACAATCTTTGTCACAACGCGACATTTGACCATGGTTGACCATGATTGATTTTCATATTGAGAGAATCTTTGTCACAATATTATGTTGAACCATGGTTGAGCATGGTTGACCATTGTAGGTTTTAACCCCATACAGAAATTAACTGCATACGAATTCTAAAAGACAGAAAATAAACAATGCGAGAGCATAACACATATACACAGAGATTTCCCCTGGATCCCAAAACTAGGACTACTAGTTTGATTTTTCATTATGTTCCTTTCAATATTATAATAGATATTTATGCATGCCGAAGCATCCAATACCATGGACCGAAAACCATCGCATCCAAAACCATGTGCGAAAATCATGCACAAAACCATAGGTAGGTCCGCCCAACCTAATATAAGGTCCAAAAACAAAATTTTTTGGGGCGCTACCCCAAATCCCATAGAGTGGGGTTACCTACACCCCTCAAACCCCTTGTGTCCCCCCTACTACGTAATCGGCGCAACGAAGGGTGGGCTCCACCCCCCCTCTAACCCCTGGGTTAACTACATGGGCTGATCATGGAAAGAATGTAGCACAACCAACCAACCATGATTGACCTTGGTGTACCATGGTTGATTTCAAAATTGACAATATTTATCACAATGTGATGTTGGACCATGGTTGACCACTAATGACAATAATTGTGACAATGTGACATTGGAGCATGAGACAATCTTTATCATAATGTGACCATGGATATTAATGATTATTGACCATGATTGACCATGGTTGACCATAGTTTATTTTCATATTGAGACAATCTTTGTCACAATGTGACATTGGACCATGGTTGGTAATGATTGACCATCGTTTACAATGGTTGATTTTCATATTGAGATAAAACTTGTCACAATGTGACATTGTACCATGGTTCACCATGATTGACCATGATTGATTTTGATTTTGAGATAATCTTTGTCAGAATGTGACATTTGACCATGAAAGACCATGGTTGATTTTCATATTGAGACAATCTTTGTTACAATGTGATGTTGGACCACGGTTTACCATGAATGATGATGGTTGACGATAGTTGACAATGGTTGACAATGGTTTCTTTTCATATTGAGACAATCTTTGTCACAATATGACATTGGACCTTGGTTGAGCATGGTTGACCATGATGATAAACCAAAGGGATTTATATTAAATTCCAGAATTAATATTATAAACCCTATGAATAATATTACACCCTAGGAATATGAACCCTTAGATTAATAAACCCAAGGGATGGATATTATAAACCAAAGGGACTAATAAAAGCAATGGATTAACACTAAAAGCCCAAGGGATTATAAACCCATGGGAATAACGTGAACCGATATAAACCCTAAAATAAACTAAAGCGATATAAACCTTAAAATAAACATTAAACCCTAAGATTACTATTATGAACCTTAGGATTAACATTATAATCGTATGTGAATAAAAACCCAAGCGACAATATTAAAAACCCAAGAGATTGATAAACACAAGGGATTAATAGTAAACCCTAATATATCAATATTAAATTGTAGGAACATAAACCCAAATGATTAATACTACAAACCCAAGGAATTATAAACTTAAGGGAGTGATATTAAACCATAATATCACTATTATAAACAATAGGCTTAATATTAAAACCTAGGAATATAAACCCTATGATTAATATTAGAAAGCCTAGGATCAATATTATAAAACCGAGGGGTTAATAAACCCATTAGATTAATATCAAAAACACAAGGGATTATAATACCAAGGGAATAACATTAGAACCTAAGATTAATATTAAACCCTAATAATATAAACCATCATATTAATATTATAAACCTTAGGATTAATATTATAAACCCAAGAGATTAATACTATAAATCCAAGCAATTAATGAAACTAAGGAGTTAATATTATAAACTCAATTGATTATATACTTGCGGGATAATTTTAAATGCAAGGGATTAATATGATAAACCTAAGGGATTGATAAACCTAAACGATTAATATTGAAAACCTAAGGGATTGATAAACCCAATGGATTAATAGAAACCCCTCAGATTAATATTATAAACCCCGATACTACAAATTATAAATCTAATATTAAACTTTAATATAATAATAAAATATTAAAAGGTCCTAATATTATAAACCTACTAAATCCAAGTTTTGTAATATAGCAATGCGACATTGAATAATTTACAATGTAATGTAACATTGTGACAATGATAGTTAGACTTATCTTCATATTGAGACAATCTTTGTCACAATATGATGTTGGAAACATTTTTGTACCATTCCAATCTTACAGTAATAAACCCTTGATATTATAAGCCCAAGGGACTAATAAACCCAAGGTATTAAGATTATAAACCCAAGAGAATAATATTAAACCCAAGGGATTAATATTATAAACTAAAGGAATATAGACCCTATGTGGATGGTTTTCATATTGACAATATTTGGCACAATGCAACGTTGGACCATGGATGACCATGATTGTGGCAATATGATGTTGGACCATGAGACAATCTTTCTCACAATGTGACCATGGCTATTGACAATCATGGACCATGATTGACCATAGTTGACCATGGTTTATTTTCATATTGAGAAAATATTTGTCACAATGCGATGTTGGACCATGGTTGGTAATGATAAACCATGGTTTACCATGGTCGATGATGGTTGACCATGGTTGATTTTCATATTGAGATAATATTTGTCACAATGTGATGTTGGACAATGGGTGACCATGATTGTCCATGATTGATTTTCATATTTACCATGATTTACGATGATTGATTTTCATTTTGAGACAATCTTTGTCACAAAGCAACATTTGACTATGGTTGACCATGATTGAAGATTGACCTAAGCAAATAATATTAAACCCAAGGGATTATTATTATAAACTAAAGGGATACAGACTGTATGATAAATATTATAAACCCTAAAATAAACATTAAACCTCAAGATTCATATCATGAACCTTATGATTAATATTATAAACCTAATGGATTAATAAACCCAAGGGCTTAATATTAAAAACCCAAGGGAACAACATTAAACCCTAGGATGAATATTAAACCATAGGAATATAGACCCTAAAATTAATAAAATGAAGGGATTAATGTTGTAAACCCTAGGCTTAATATTAAACGCTAGGAATATAAACCCAATAATTAATATTATGAACCTAAGGAATTTATATTACGGACCCAATGGATTATAAACCCAAGGGATTTATATTAAGCCCTAGGATTGATATTATAAACCTTATTAATAATATTATGCCCTAGGAATATGAACCCTTAGATTAATAAACCCAAGCGATTAATATTATAAATGCAAGGCACTAATAAAAACAAGGGATTAATTCTAAAAAGCCAAAAACCTAAAGGATTAATATTGTAAACCAAAGGTATATAAACCCAAAGATAACTATTATAAACCGTAAAACAAACATGGTTGACCATGGTTGATTTTCATATTGAGACAATATTTGTTACAATGTGATGTTGGACCATGGTTGACCATGATTTATTTTCATATTGAGAGGATATTTGTCATAATGTGACATCAGACCATGGTTGATCATGGATGATTTTCATATTGACAATATTTGGCATAATGCGACATTGGACCACTGTCAACCATGGTTGGCCATGGATGACCATGATTATAGCATTGTGATGTTGGACCATAAGACAATCATTGTCACAATGTTACCATGGCTATTGACAATCATTGACCATGATTGACCATAGTTGACCATGGTTTATTTTCATATTGAGAAAATCTTTATCATAATGCGATGTTGGACCATGGTTGGCAATGATAAACCATGGTTGATGATGGCTGACCATGGTCATTTTGATATTGAGACAAAATTTGAAACAGTTTGATGTTAGACCATGGTTGACCATGATTGTCTGTGATTGATTTTCGTATTTACCATGATTAACCATGATTAATTTTCATTTTGAGACAATCTTTGTCACAATGTGACATTTGACTATGGTTGACCATGATTGAAGATTGTTGACCATGGTTGTTTTTCATATTGAGATAATATTTGTTACAATGTGACATTGGACCATGGTTGACCATGAATGACTATGGTTGATGATGGTTGAACTTGATCGATTTTCATCTTGAGACAATATTTGTCACAATCTAACATTTGATCCTTGTTAACCATGGTTGACCATAATTATAAATCTAAGGGATTTATATTAAAACCTAGGATTAATATTATAAATCCTATGAATAATATTCTACCCTAGGAATATGAACCCTTAGATCAATAAACCCAACATTACAAACCAAATGAACTAATAAAAGCAATGGATTAACACTAAAAACCCAAAGGATTATAAACCCAAGGGAATAATATTAAACCCAAGGATTTATTATTAAAACCTAAGATTATAAACACTAAGATTACTATTATAAACGCTTGGGATTAATATTATCAAGCCAAGGGATTAATCTAAAAGAAATTGACTAATATTATAAACCCTTAGGATTAATGTTATAAACCAAATATTCAAAACTCTAATGTTATAAACCAAATATTATAAACTCTATTAAAAGACAAATATTATAAACCCAACAATCTAAACAATCTAAAGCTGGCCCACAATCTAAACAATGACTATACACATTGAATTTATTTGGCTTTGTTGAGTAATGTGGTTGATTGTGTTTCACTATTAATATTCATCAATAATTATAATAGCTAATTATGTTTGACTGAATTTCAAGAGCGTTGACTATCAAACATAGTCAACAAAGATTAAAAGCTAATATTTTAAAATTAATATTAAAAAATTAATATATAAAACTAATATTTTAAAGGAAATATTTTGTATTTAATTTTTAATATGAGTTATAAAACTAATATTAGTTTGAGAGTTAATATTTTAATATTAATTTTAGATTTTAGTATTAATTCAAGCTAAAAAATCTACAAACAAAATGTTTTAATATTAAATTTATATCTTCATATAAGGGTTAATAATAATAATAATAATAATAAAAACATTATTAATAATATCATTAATAATAATTAATGATTTCAAATCCCAATTCAAAGAATAAAAGTTTCATTTTAATGTTAGTTTAGATCATTTACAAATATATTATATTGAAAATGTGTAAATGAAACAATAATTTATCGTAAATTCCAATATAACTATATTTTTTTTTGAAAATAAATCACATTGGATGCAAACTTAACATAAAGAGGTTGATGCAAACCTAACTTTTCTTACATGTAAAATAAATAAATAAAAATATATTTAAAGAAATTATAGTTCTCGTCAAATGTATTAAATTCAAAGTTATAATAAGTTTATTTAATAATAATAATAATTAATCATTAACAAATAAACTATATTTCTTAATTATTCAAACTAGAAAGCATATCTCAACTAATCAACTTTAAAATAAATAAATTTTACACTCTTTCAATGTTAGAGGCTGTTCTTTTTGGTTAACTCAACATCTTTTTATTTGAAATAGTATACATCACTCATTCTAAAATTTTCATTATGTTAACTCACTTATTATATGTTAGCCCACTCATTATTTATGGTTGTTATTTTAAAAGCTAATATTTTAAAAGTAATATTAAAAAACTAATTTTAAAACTAATATGTTGATGATGATGATGGTTAATGTTCACTGAGACCAAAATTTGGTTTATCGGACCTAAAAAAACGAATTATTTAGTTTGATTTAAGATTTTATTCCTATACTCAAAAAAATTAGAGAGAAGCCTCCCGAACTCACCGTAATTTTGACATCGTAAAAGGTTAGGAAGGTCAATATTGCAAGAAAGATTTTGAAATTGAGATCTAATGTGGTTGTATGCGGGGCACTCTAAGAGGAAGTGATTTTCATCATCGATGTTCGTATTCTCACAGAGATGGCAAAACCTTTCCATCCATGCTATTTTAGGAATTGCCCAATGACTCGTTTCACTATGGAGCTCATGAGAGTTCGTTCTAATCTTGGCTATATTAATTTTCTTCTTTGAGCTAGTTAAAACAGAGAGATACTTTTGATCTTCTAGGGTGGGGTTGATGACTTCCTTATAATATCTTAATTTTTTTTAGCTACTAAATCTTTCTCACACCACATTTTTCTTTGAACTTATAAGTAACAATATTTTTAATGTTATTAATATTTTGCAATGCAACATTCTTGTCGATCTCTCAATGGTTTAACCAGGCCTTGGTGTCTTTATACCAATCTCGTTTGAGCCCTAGGTGGTTTTGTCTAGAATTTAAAGCTATCTTAGGAAGTCTATGGTCTCTTATGTTATTGAGTTTGTGCTTGTACAACAAAAGCCTAGTCATAGCTACGCTCTGGATAGGGAAAGACCCACTTCTATAAGGAGAATAAGATAGGGTGTGTTGCTTTTAATTTTGAGGTTATACGTTATAAAATGCTTATGGATTTTCTCAATCATTCTCCAGGATTCTCTAGAGATGCTACAACCCCAAACCTCACATCCATATAAGATAACCGAAGTGACTAGAGTTTCAAAGAGGAACTTCTTTCTATCCCACATTACGAGGTTTGTCATTTTACAATTATTTTCAAGACAAAAATTTCCATCCCCCATTAATCCTTTTCTCAATGCTATAGTTCCAGTTGAGCTTGTGATGAATATCAATTCCTAGGTACTTGTAGGAAGGCACTTCCTCCAAGTTACTATTGTCATACATAAAATTAGCGTAAGTGTCCTTCTTGGATTTGATAATCATAACTTTTGTTTTGTCAGCATTAACAATCATACCCATGGTAGAGCAGAAATCCTTAAGAAGTCTAAGTTAATGTTTTAATATTAATTTTAGATTTTAATATTGGTTAAAACTAAAACAATTTACAAATAAAATGTTTTAACATTAAATTTTATATTCTCATATTAGATTTAATAATAACGATAACAAAAACACTATTAATAATATCATTAATTATGACTACAAACATTTCAAATCCCAATTCAAAGAGAAAAAATTTTCTTTTAATGTTAACTTAGGTAATTTACAAATATATTATATGGAAAACGTGTAAATGAAACTATAATTTACTATAAATTCCAAGATAACTATATTTTTAAAATTACAATTTGTCTTTTGCATAATTTTTTTTTGCTTAACTTTTTATTTGAAATACTATACACCACTCATTGAAAAAATTTCATTATGTTAACCCACTTATGATTTGTTAGCCCACTCATTATTTATGGTTAGTAGTATTTATGATTATTATTTTTAAAAACTAACATTTTAAAATTAATTTTAAAACTAATATTTAATATAATTCTAGATTTTAATTTTAATATGAGTTATAAAACTAATATTAGCTTGAGAGTTAATATTTCAATATTAATTTCAGATTTTAATATTAATTCAAACTAAAACAATTTAAAAATAAAATGTTTTAATATTACATTTTATATTTTTATATTAAGTTAAATAATAATAATAACAACTACATTATTAATAATAATTATTGATTTCAAATCAAAATTCAAAAAATAAAGGTTTATTTTTAATGTTAATTTAGGTAATTTACAAATATATTATATTGAAAACGTGTAAATGAAACAATAATTCACTAAATTCCAAGAACTATATTTTTAAGATTACAATTTGTCCTTTACACATAAATCACATTGGATGAAAACTTAACTATAAAGAGATTGATGCAAACCTAACTTTTCTTAAATGTAAAATAAATAAATAAAAATATATTTAAAGAAATTTATGGTTCTCCTCAAATGTATAAAATTCAAAATTATAATAATTCTATTTTTTTTTTCTCTGCAAAGACTAAAATCTATTAACTGTAAAGCGAAATATTTTTACATGGAGTTGAGGCCTCAGAGATTAGAGCTTGAGAGCCCTCAACATAGCAGAACTGCCCCGTTACAAAAAGAACCTGGGGAGACCAATTACATAGAGCTAGAAAACAGATATTAAACCTAGAGATAGACTTGTAGAACGAAGATAGAGACATTGATAGCAGAAAAGCTGAAATTCTTAGCAGACCAACCGGTAGTAGACCACCACTTCCCTAAAAGGAAGCCAAAACAGCAGACTGAAGATGTTGAACCTTGACTGTGAGCAGAAAAGCCTGGAGGTGGCCATCTGACCAGTATCAAAAACAAAAAGGAGAAAAGCAGTCACAAGTGGCATTAAGCTTCCATATCCTCACCGAGAGTCTTCTCCGCAACTAGACACGCGCTGCCAATCCTCAAACTTTCATTGCCATCCGACTCGCTGACAGGGTTCGCCAAAGAGTGACTTGTGGCTCCAAGAGTCCCTTCCCCAGCAACTGGGCATATGTCCTCAAGGGGCGGAATGCTTTTGGGCGAAATGTCCTCCTGACCAAACTTGTCACTTTGCCGAATCTCCGGACCTCCCTCATCCATTGAATGCTCACTGCTTTGAGAAGGATTAGGAGCAATGCATGATAGAGGGGAGATTTGATTTTCTTCTTCTGAAAGGATTATGGTAATGTGAGCGGTAATCAGAGGCCTATTCAAATTGCTTTGAAATTTGAAATGCGTTGTTTGGAAAGCGCTATTTGGAATAGGCTTGTGCCCAGGGCTCAGGGGAGGCAAATTCTCATGAGAGGAGGGAAGATTAATGGGCGACTGTTCAGGGTCCCCTGAATGACCGATGGATGGATGATTTCCGCTGCCTTGACGCCCCTTGGAACAGTTCCTCTTGCTCTGGCGAACCATTATGAAAAGCGAAGGGGAAGGAACAGAGAGACCAGAGAGACCAGAGACAAGAATAGGGGTATGGCAAGAATGACCCAGAGACCAAATTAAACACACAGAGAAAGCTTGAGACGGATATACAGCATGACCAATTCTAAATTCAAGCTTTGTGGATGGCTTACCCCTTAAAACCGTGCTAATCCTTCTGTGGGGAACCTTGGCATAATAGAAACTTTCCCAGAAATACAGAGAGCCTACCTGAAGCTTGCCTCTGTTGGCAAGATTCTGCCTATCACCAAAACCCACATCAAACTAGAGCCCGGAGCCGTAAGACTGAGCGCGAGGAGTGAATAGAGCATAGAGGATCGATATGATTATAACAACCACAGTGTTGCGTTGAAACACGCACTCCATTAATGCAAAAATCCTGCAGTATCCAACCTTAATAACTACCTTCCTCTTGCACGAGGTGAAAACCTGGGAGGCCACGTTGCCCTGCAGCTGGCAGTACCTGATTTTATTATCTTGCATGAGTTTCATTAAATTCAATTGTGCCACCCGCATCCGGGGATAATAATTGTATTTAATAATAATAAAAATTAATATTAAAATATAAATTATATTTATCAATTATTCAAATCAAGCGTATCTCAACTAATTAGCTTTAACATAAATAAATTTTATACTCTTTCAATGTTAGAGGCAGTGACACCATGCATAAATTTTTTGGGTTAACTCAACATTTTTTTATTTGAAATACTATACATCACTCATTCAAAAAAAATTGATTATATTAGCTCAGTCATTATTTATGGTTATTACTTTAAATAGATATTTTAATATAAATAATAAAAAATTAATTTTCAATCTAATATTTCAAAGTTATATTTTAATACTAATTTTGAGATTTTAATTGTGGTTCAAAATAAAACAATTTACAAATAAGATGTTTTAGTATTAAATTTTATATTTTCGTATTAGGTTTAATAATAATAATAATAACAAAAACATGATTAATAATCATTAATTATAACCACAAAGATTTCAAATCCCAATTCAAAGAATAAAGATTTCCTTTTTAATATTAATTTAGGTAATTTACAAATATATTAAATAAAAAACTTGTAAATGAAACAATAATTTAGTGTAAATTCCAAGATAACTATATTTTTAAGATTACAGTTTGTCATTTGCATAATTTTTATGTGTTAACTTTTTATTTGAAATACTATACACCACTCATTCAAAAAATTTCATTAGGTTAACACACTTATTATTTGTTAGCCCACCCATTATTTATGGTTATTACTATAAAAGCTAATATTTTAAAATTAGTATTAAAAAACTAATTTTTAAAAGTTAATATTTTAATATTAATTCAAACTAAAACAATTTATAAATAAATGTTTTAATATTAAATTTTATATTTGCATATTAAGTTTAATAATAATAATAACAATAACATTATTAATAATATCATTATTAATAATATTATTACTGATAATTAATGATTTCAAATCCCAATTTAAAATATAAAAGTTTCCTTTTTAATATTAATTTAAGTAATATATTATTTTTCAATTGAAAAATTCCAAGAACTCTAGACCAAGACTAACACCCTTATAAGACTGAATCCAATCTTCTTAATAATGTGCTTCCCTTGTCCAAGACGATTACAATTTTACAATTTTCCCTTAGCAGATAAACCACATTGAAATTGTACAAATGAACTAATTCCTTGCAATAAAACTACATGATTAAAATCATTCAAAGCTTAACTACATGATTAAGATCATTTCAAAGAGATTTGATTTTTAATTTATGGACTAATCACTAAACTCTCTCTAAGAGTTTGCAGATTTCGCTGAATCTTTGTTTATCTAAATAAATATAGATAAATCAAACAAGGCCAACAGTTTGTACTAAAATCAGAGAAACCGGAAAATTGCAGAATCCTGCTATAATTTGTAATAAAATCAGAGATTTAAGTACTGGTTATCTAATTTACAGATAAAATGTAGAACACGGGAATGGTTGCATGTAAAACCAGATAGAATGGTTTATTTAAGCATAGATTACCTAACTTAAGGTTAAATCACATAACAGAAATACGACAAGACAAGAAAGATTTCATTTCATTTACGGATAAATCACAGAAATGGCCAAAGTTTGGAGTAAAACCGGAGAAAAAAATATGCCTTTGAAAATGAGGGAAAGAATTTGAAAGCTAAATTATATATTTGCATATATGTACTTAACAAAGATTTATGAAAATTAGTAGCGCAACATCGTGAAGAATGTGATGGGATCGACCACCACAGTGGAAAATTCGAATAGACTGTACATCTAGTAAAACCTTTTAGACTATACATCAAGCAGTGAAACCTTTTGATGACAAAACACTATTCACTTTGAAATTCTAATTTAAAACCCTAAATTCACACTAAAACATTAATATTCAAAATTTATTTGACAGAGAAAGACCTTACCAGCTTGGTATGTGTAATTAAAATAAAAAAATATCAAGAATAGAGAATGGAAAAGAGTTTTCCACATAATATATTTTCTCCCACATAACCACCATCTTATTCGCTGGCTCACTACTTCTTCAACTTTTTCCTATTCAAGAATTGGCAAGAGCTAACCAGCCTGTTATAGGGCATTAAATGGCTGGTTAGCTGCATGCCTTTTAACTTTATAATACATCTTATTATTTTTCATCTATCTAGTTATACACGATAGTGTGTTATAAAAGCAATAGTCTATAACGCTACTTTTTGAAAGCCTTTCCGGTGGATTTTTCCGGTCAAAATCCCGCAGCAATTCATTGGAATCCCAAGTTTGATAGCTAATTTCTGCACAATCAATGGCTCCCAGGGGTTTTTCAGGGCGCTGAATCCAAATATGCAGCTAAAAAACCATTTTAACTGCTAAAAATCAAGATTTAACCTCATTTCTTCTGCCGGATTCCGTCACCGGAATCTCCAAAAAGTCGCATTATAGACAACTCCGTTATAAAATTAAAAGACATATAACTAACTAATCAATATGACAGGCTAGTTAACTCTTGCCCTCAAAAATCCACTTCAGTTAGAATATCACAATCTCTATTGTGACTAGCTAGCGCCATTTCTGTCACTGTACTTCACGGCCTCACAAATCTAAAGAAAATCACAAATTGTATTGTGGTCGGCCTGCCCACGTATTATTTAAGGATTATATTGTTTATAAAATAGTCAAACCTCGCCTATCATTTAAAACGCTACCTTTGTTTGTGCAAGTAGAGGCGTTAAGGAATGAACTCTAGATCGCTTGGATACAAGTGATGAACACGTGTCACCATTTACCAGTAACAGTAAAGATGAAATTACCTTTACAACAACACGTGTATGTCTTTTCAAACAGTGACAGTTACGTTTACAACAACACGTGTATGTCTTTTCAAACAGTAACAATTAAAGCAGTAGTCTATAACGCGACTTTTTGAAAGCTTTTCCGGCGGATTTTTCCGGTCAAAATCCGGCAGCAATTCATTGGAATCCCAAGTTTGATAGCTAGTTTCTGCACAATCAATGGCTCTCAAGGGTTTTCCAGGGCGCTGAATCCAAATATGCAGTTAAAAAACCATTTTAACTGCTAAAAATCAAGATTTAACCTCATTTCTTCCGCCGGATTCCGTCACCGGGATCTCCAAAAAATCACATTATAGACAACTCTATTAATGAAAATGAGCATGACCAATAATAATCATTTATTATATAACGAAACCCTACCATTTCTTCAACCACTTAACACTGATTAACTCTTCCACGATCATACGTTCACAACCGTCATGAGCATACGTTTCAGAATGCGAAAAGGCAGAATTTTTCGAATTTCATTCATGTTTTGAAATTTGAGTTTTATATTTATTTCTGGCTAATTATCTTACGTGGTGATTATTAACCGGCACATTAAATTTTAATTTTAATTTTGTGAAAAAATATTTTAAATATGGTTCAAATATCTGATTTAAATATGCAAGGAAGTTAGGTAGATGCATTTTATTCATTAATTTAGTGGAGACGGGGAAAATATGTTGGCATTTTTCAATTTACACTATTTGATAAAAAAAAAATTAATTAGAAAAAAGATTAATGTGCCCAATTCCAATAGATAGGAGAGATGCTTATGAGCGTAATTATTGAACTTTGAAAAATATGAGTTACTTATTTTAACTAATAAATTTGTTCAATATATATAAACTGCATTTATAATTATTTAATTCTTATTCAATGATGCCTTGAATTAAAATGTGATTTAAAAATGTAAGAAAAATTCAATGTAAATGGATGTCAAGAAAACTAAGCAAAATGTATGGTAATTTCCTCATAGTAGCATATAGAACTCCATACATATGGGAGGAGACATTACATGTGAGTAGATTATATATTACGTTAAGTGTGAAGCCAAATTCACGCAATGTTCTAGATCCTTCTAGATTAGATTTTTCTAGATCTCTAGGATTCTAGATCTTCCTACACCGCCAGTGGTTTCTAGATCATTCCAGATCTCCATCTGAATCACACACAAGATTCTAGATCTTTCTTCTGCCTCTATAAATTTGTAATTTCTCTGGCCAAAGAAAGCAAGCCAAGGCCCAAGCCTGTTATGTAATTCAAAGTGATTTATGTTCTCCAGTGATTGTTTTATTTATTCCATTGTTTCTAATTGAGTAATCTTGTTGTTTCCCCATTTGCTTGTCTTTGTGAATTATTCTTTGCTTTTTCCATCTAAGTATCCGAGCATAAATCTGCTATGTGTTATGTATGTTGTGGTTTAACAACTAGTATCAGAGCTAAGTTCGATAAATCTGCTATGTGTTATGTATGTTGTGGTCTAACAACTAGTATCAGAGCTAAGTTCGAATATCCACGGTGCAAGCTGCTTAGTGTGTTATGTATGTTGTGGTCTAACAACTGGTATCAGAGCTAAGTTCGAATATCCACGGTGCAAGCTGCTTAGTGCCATCACGTTGCTCTGGCAGCATTTGTTAAAACGTCGGTTGTTACCCCTGGAGCTATTGAAGGATATGTCCAGGAAATAGCTAAGGAACGCTGGAATTAAAAGACAGTTGCTGCAAGAAAAACAAGGTCGTGGATCTATGTTGAAACGTGTTGCTTGAGTTTGAAACGTGGAGATCCGTACGTGTTGCTGGAGTTTGAAAAGTGGAAATTTGTGGAGATTGGAGTTGAAAGGTGGTGTTCGTAAGTTTTTTTTACATCAAGCTTACACATATATGTAGGTTTTTTTTCTCAAACCAACATATGTATGTGTGAAATGTGAAAAGGTTAAAACATTATATATGTTTTTATATTTATTATGAAACATATATAATTATATGTTGGAATTTTGAAAAGTATATTTTAAAAAGGAGCAGGAATTTTGAAAAGCGTATTTTAAAAGAAGGAAGCTCATTATTAATAAATTTTAAAGAGTAATAATTAAAGTTTTATTTTTAAGTGGAGTTTTTTGTGTTTTGGGGCGTGAATTTAATTGAAAATGGAGACAACACTTACAGATATGGAGAAGTTGAGTGGGGCTAATTTTGCCCTTTGGAAATCATAGATGGAGGATATACTGATTTTAAAGGATCAGTATTTGCCGATTGAGGGCACAACAAAGAAACCCTTATCGATGACAAATGAAGAGTGGAATAAGCTAGATAGAAAGGCGATTGCAACAATCTGCCAATATTTAGCAAAGAATGTTTATTTCAATGTGTCTGGAAAAAAGACGGCTAAAGGATTATGGAAGAAGCTCCATGATATATATGAGAAGAACACAACATCAAACAAAGTGTTCTTGATGAAGAAGCTTTATAATCTCAAAATGAAGGAGTGTGCTTTAGTTGCTGAGCACTTGAATGCATTTAATATTATTATTAATTAGCTTGCCTCTGTTAAAATCATTTTAGATGATGAAATTAGAGCTACTATGCCAGACAGCTGGGAAAATTTAATTATAGCTATGAGCACTTCAACAACTACAGGGACCCTGAAGTTTGATGATGTCAGTAGAAGTTTAATGAATGAGGAGCTGCGACGCAAGTCAATTGCGGAAAACCAGGGAGGAGAGGCTCTAACACTAGCTGATCGTGATAGGAGAATGGATCGAGGCCGGCAAGGGCGATCAAGATCAAGAGGTCGATCAAAATCAAGGAGAGGCAGAATCATCTGCTTTCATTGTGGCAAACCCGGGCACATGAAGAAAGAATGTCGATTCTGGAAGAAAGGACAAAAGGATCAGAGACCATCTAGTACAAATCACAAGTTGTCCAGCACAAATGAAGGTGAGACTACTACTGTAGCCACAGATGGTGATGTGTTGTTTACTGTTTCAGTAGAGGATGCATGTGTATATACATCTAGCAGTAGCTTTGATTGGATCCTTGACTCTGGGGCATCTCACCATGTAACCCCATGCAAAGATAGTTTTGTTTCATATAATTCTGGTGATTATGGTAGAGTGCATTTGGGGAATAATAATTTTTGCAGTATTGTTGGAGTGGGAGATGTCCAGATCAAGATGAAAGATGGACAAGATATATTGTTGAAACAGGTCAAGCATGTACCAGAAATGCACGTGAGTTTAATCTGTATGGAACGACTGGATGATGAAGGCTATTTGACAAGCTTTGGAAAAGGAGGCTGGAAAATTAGCAAAGGTGCATTGGTCGTGGCCAAAGGACCCAAGATAGGAACATTATACACATTGAAGACACTGATAGGAAAATCAGATTTGGTTGTTGTCACAAAAGAAAGAAATTAGGCAGATCTATGGCATAAGCATTTGGGTCACATAAGCAAGAAGGGCTTAAAATCCCTTGTTGGTAAAAATTTATTGCTAGGTTTGAAATCCTACAGTCTTGATCTTTGTGAGCATTGTATATATGGTAGACAAAGAAGGGTTTCATTCCTTAGAGGTGGCCGTGACAGAAAGAAAAATGTATTAGAATTGGTACACTCGGATGTGTTTGGGCCTGTTAACATCAAATCATTAGGAGGAGCCTCATATTTTGTAACATTTATAGATGATGCATCCAGGAACGTTTGGGCATATCCTATGAAAAATAAAAGTGAAGTGTTTGGAATATTTCAAAAATTCCATGTTGATGTTGAAAGAGAGACTAACAAATTGTTGAAGTGTTTAAGAACAGATAATGATGGAGAATATTGCTCAAATGCATTTAAGGAATATTGTAACAGGTTTGGCATAAAGAATGAGAAGACTGTGCCTAGTACTCCTCAATAGAATGGTGTCGTAGAAAAGATGAATCGCACCATTATGGAAAATGTGTGAAGTATGTTGTCCAATTCCGATTTGGAGAAGAATTTTTGGGCTGAAGTAGTTAGGACCACTTGCTACCTCATAAATAGATCTCCAGCTACAGCCTTGGATTGTGGTATCCCTGAAGAAGTTTGGACTGGTAAGGATTTGAATTATTCTCACTTGAAAATCTTTGGATGTGAAGCATTCGTACATATTCCCAAGGAAAATAGAACTAAGCTAGATGATAAATCTATGAAATGCATTTTTTTGGGATATGCGGATGAATATCTTGGTTATCGTCTATGGGATCCAGACAAACATAAAATTATTAGAAGCAAAGATGTTATATTTAATGAGTCAGAAATGTTCAAGAGGACTATAGGTGAGTTGGAGGTCAAGAAGGTTATTGATAGGTTTGAAGAGCAACAGGAAAACATACCACCAATACAAGAAAATGAACAACATATTCAGGAGCATGAAGAGCAACACGTGGAAAATAATGAACAACAAGAAGAAGGAATCTTGAAGGAACCTTTACAAGAGATTCAACCTGACAATGCACCACCATAGTTGGTTCGCAGATCTTCTATGCCTCATAAGCCTTCACAAAGGTATCCTCCTTCAAACTATATTTTGCTGACTGATGAAGGTGAACCTAATTGTTTTCAAGAAGCTTGTAAAGTTGAGCACAGTAAAGAATGGAAGAAAGAAATGTAAGAAGAAATGAACACTTTGTAAGAAAATAAAACTTGGGAGTTGGTAAACCTCCCAAAAGGTAGAAATGCTCTACAAAACAAATGGGTGTATAGGATTAAGCATGAAGGTGAAGAAAAGAAGGAGAGGTATAAAGCAAGATGGCTGATAAAAGGTTTTTCCCAAAAAGAAGGTATTGACGTCACTGAAATTTTGTCACCTATTGTTAAAATGTCATCCATTAGAGTCATTCTTGGTCTAGTTGCTGCTTTAGACCTAGAATGTGAACAGTTAGATGTAAAAACTGCTTTCCTTCATGGTGAATTGGAGGAAGAAATTTATATGGAGCAGCCAGAAAGCTTCATAGAAAAAGGAAAAGAAGACCTTGTTTGTAGGTTGAAGAAGAGTCTCTATGGGTTGAAACAGGCACCTCGACAATGGTACAAGAAATTGGATTCATTCATGTTGGAACATGGTTTTCAGAGGTTGGAAGCTGACCATTGTGTCTATATCAAGAGGTATGATCAAGGAAAGTATATCATATTATTGTTATATGTGGATGACATGCTAATTGTTGGGCGTGATAAGAATAAGATCAATATGTTGAAGAAAGAATTGGGTAGCAAATTTACAATGAAGGATTTGGGACCAGCACAACAGATATTGGGCATGCAGATTACGCGTGACAGGAAAAACAAAAGGTTGTGGCTGTCAGAAGAAAAATATATCAAGAAGGTGCTTGACAGGTTTGATATGAAGGATGTCAAGCTAGTTGATACATCCCTTGCAGCCCACTTCAAGCTGAGTACTAAATTATGTCCTAGTAATGATAAAGAGAAAGAAGAGATGAGCAAAATTCATTATGCTTTAGCAGTTGGCAGCGTAATGTATGCCATGGCATGTACACGACCAGAGATTGCATATTCAGTAGGAGTAGTGAGCAGGTTCCTTACCAATCCAAGCAAACAACATTGGCAAGCAATAAAATGGATTTTAAGGTATCTCAAGGGTACTAGTCATTATTGTTTATGTTTTGGTCATGATGAGACTGTGCTTGAAGGATTTACAGATGCGGATATGACTAGAGATATGGATACCAGAAAGTCCACTTCAGGTTATTTGTATACATTTGCAGGTACAACAGTATCTTGGGTGTCAAGGCTACAAAGAATAGTAGCCCTCTCTACAACAGAAGCAGAGTACATAGCTGGAACAGAAGCTTGTAAAGAGATGTTGTGGATGCAATGATTCCTAGGAGAGACAGGAATAAAGCAGGACAAGTATGTGTTATATTGTGATAGTCAAAGTGCCACTCAATTGGCGAAAAACCCAACATTTCATTCAAAAGCCAAGCACATTGACTTTAGGTACCATTGGATCCGGCATGTGTTGGAAGAAGAACAGTTATCCTTGGAAAAGATCCATATAGATAGAAACCCTGCTGATATGCTCACTAAGATTCTACCACAAAATAAACATGAGTTATGTAGAGGCATGGTAGAACTCGGTGTGACTTGATGACTCTTATTTGGCTTCAAGTGGGAGAATGTTAAGTGTGAAGCCAAATTCATGTAGTATTCTAGATCCTTCTAGATTAGATTTTTCTAAATCTCTACGATTCTAGATCCTTCTACACCGCTAGTGGTTTCTAGATCATTCCAGATCTCCATCTGAATCACACACAGGATTCTAGATCCTTCTTTTGCCTCTATAAATTTGTAATTTCTCTGGCCAAGGAAAGCAAGCCAAGGCCCAAGCTTGTTATGTAATGCAAAGTGATTTCTGTTCTCGAGTGATTGTTTTATCTATTCCATTGTTTCTAATTGAATAATCTTGTTGTTTCCCCATTTGTCTGTCTCTATGAATTATTCTTTGATTTTGCCATCTAAATCTCTGAGTATAAATCCGCTGTGTGTTATGTATGCTCTAGTCTAACATATTAGATGATAACTGTGGTCCCCAATAAAAAGTTGACATGTGCAATCATTATTTATCATCCAAAACAACTGATATAGTATTATGATACTAACACAACAACTTAACCTCTGTAGCTCCTACTTGGATAATTAAACTGCATAAGTCTATCTCGAGAATAAAATTTATTAATAGCTATACAGTGCTATTTTCTCATTTTCTCCGAGATGATCAATTCTAAGTTTTCCTGGTTAGTATATTCTGACACATATTGAGCATACATGCTTATCAAACTCCCCTTTTAGAAACCCCTTGATCTTCAATATCATAGTTTATTATATATAAAAAGCACTGCAATAAATTGATGTACAACTCCATTGTCCAAAAACAAAAATAGTTTTTTTCTTTTTTGATTTTTTTCGAACTCCATGATCAGAGATGATCTTATCTAACTCAATCACGTGCTCGAGATTACATCGTTACAAGTGTTTTTCTCAATTTTACACTTAAACATAAAAATGAGGACACGTGTTTAAAAGTTATAAACATGCTTATAATATTACCCCATGTTTATCAACGTGTTGCTAAGACCATCAGGCTGCCCATAATATGCAGAATTAGGCTATGTGTTTTCTTGCTCTGTCAGAATCGCAAAACATCAATGGTGTATGCTATCAATCTAGAAAGCAATAAATATCTAGGGCATGTGCACACTACTTGGGAAAGGAATTTCAGATTTGCTATAGGTTTCCTTCAACGAATATTTGTAACCTTATCAAGCACCAGATTTACTGATACATGCGTATTCGATACTTCGGATGATCCAGTCTAACTTAAAACATGAGTTGTCAATTCTAAATATTATTTCTTTTGCCCAATTCTGAAAGGAAGTGCAAAGAAGACCCAAGTAGTCTTCAGGCATAAGAGAGACAAGTGAAGGCAATGAAAGTTATCTACAGGCCTTGAACATAGAAACCAATAGTAGACAGTCACATGAAGGTAAAATTTGACGACATCATTATAAAATGAGACATTGTCTTCATGTATAAGTTGGCGTCCGACTTCCAATTGACTGCACGGGTCAAGGACGGTGTCGGGACTTCTTGTTAACTAAGTTTTCTCACCGATTGTTCTGAGCCTCTGATTAGTTTCAGTGGGGCATAGGGAAAACTTCCCTTTGGATAAATATAATCTAAAAAAAAATCATTCATGTTTTTTAACCATACTTCCATTTTTTTAACTATAATTTTCTTAAAGATTATTATTTATTTTCACTTTATTTGATTAAATAAAATAAAAATGTCTTTTAATTCAGCTTAACGTTATGTGTAGTCTCAACTTCCTAAATATAACACTTAGACATGTTTTCATTTATTTTGAAACATCCAGTCACTTCAGTAAATTGGTTTTCCAACTTAGTTGTTACATATATACCGCATCTATACATGTTAGTTAGATGGTTGTGCGTTGAAATTCCAATTCCATCAATGTGTTGAGGTTGAGTGAAAATGTTAAAGGTATTTATCTCAATGGCTCATTTGCTGCCAAGCTTAAATAAACTAGTTTGGGATATCACAATTAAAAATTTAATTTCATCACCCAAAAGACAATGCTACACGCCGAAGCATAATTTAACAAATTATAATACTTGGACAAAAGTACAATCTATTTAATCCATTTTTGTGAATTAGTAGAGTAATTAATTTTTTCATATTAACAAAAAGAAAATAAAGCATAATAGGGAATAAGTAAAACCGACAATATTAAAAATAGTTTTTTTAATAATAGTAAAACTGAATATGAAAAGATACTTCAAAGTCATATTATATTAACAAGAAGGTTAGAGACCTGTTTCAAAATATTTGTGCACTTTCAAAATTTAAAATATTGTTATGGTAATATCACTATTAACGAAAAATTGACATTCTTTTGTTTGACATCAATGTTTTTGTGCATCAAAATTGTAATGTTCATTCTTCTTTCAACATTGGCATTTAAGATCTATAATAATCTAGAGTATTATTTATGAATTTTGATCATAAATGTATGAGGGAAAATAATACAAAGTGCTTATTAATGCTTGCATAAATAGAAGATTGTAGCATTTTGTTATGTGACTAAAAACTAAAGATGAGAGAATAAGGATGATACTTGAGTAGACAAGACAAACTTGCTAGTTGGAGTATTGGCTCATTTTGTTTTCCTTATTGTTGTTGTCAGCATCTAGAATCTCATTGTCACCATTAAGAGTGAAAAGACCATGAATCTGTAAATTGTGCAACACATAAATTGTTCTTTTTGTTTTGCAAATATCTTTGGTAAGATATTTGAGCTAATTTAGGCAGTGGTTTCTTTAAAACTAGCATGTTTCTAAGGCAACAATGCAGAGTGTTGTTATTGGGAGTTCTTATAATGTAGTTGATAAAATGTAGAAAGGGAATAGGTATTTGTTCTTTGCACTTAATGAAAAATATTGACGTATCTTCTATCATTGCAGATGATGGCATTGGGCAACTGTAGAGTGCAAAAACAAGCTCAAATGGTGTAGGGTATGCATTTGCAACGACAAGTATTCTTTGCACCTCATAGAAAAGAAGATTAGTCAACAAATGTATAAAGAAATATAAGTTATTGTGGAATGAAAGATAAGTAGATTGTTGGGTATCTAATTACCACGATATGTCTATCGGTTAAGTTTTTGAGGTCTTGTTGCATCTCAGTGTTCAAATGCATTATGAATGTCGCATGTGTTGTAAAAAAAAAATTTCCCTTGTTGTCTTTTCTTTTTGTTATGTTTTTGAAAAGCATAATTGGCATATATTCACTTTGTAGCTTTTATTCCATTTCATTGTAGATAAGTGTAGAGTTTTCAAATAGTTATAGTTGTGATATAAAGTACCAAAAAAATGTAACTTTTTTATATTGCATAGAGACAATAAGCTAAAATGCATAAGACTAATGGGTGAGTTGTGCAAGGGTGAGAATGTTATCGACGCCTTATCATCTTCAAAGATTTTGTCTTTGATTTGTAGTTTGTATTGCATTCCAACTTTTTGAACTGTTGTTACAAGTGTTGCAACTATTCCAATTTGGAATGCTTCTATGCTTTCTCCCAACTAGTTTATTGTTGCGTTGGGAGCAAATTTATATTCTGCATAAACTATGTCAATATTTTCTATAGTGATTGTATTGTCTAACAACATAGTGTGGTCACAGTCGCCATGGTCGTAGTTTGTTTTTGACACAATCTGGAAATTTGTGATTGCAATTACTTTTCCTGGAAAGATCTTTTGACTGCATTTTTCGATGAGGTCACTTAGAACAACCAGTGTGATTGTCATCAATCCTTGTTGATTAGTCAAATCACCAAGTAGTATTTGACATATTTTTGTTTCTTTGTCCAAAAATGTGTTGTAGACAACCATTACATCACCATGAAACAATTTTCACGATTTGTGGATCTTCAATTATTTAATTGATATTAAAATAGTTGGAAATGCAGTTAGGTTGTGTACAGATTATGCAAATCATAGTCAATTACAAGGAGCCAATGTTGATATGTATAATGGAGATTTGACAGATGCAAATAAGCAATGACCGTAGATTAACTAGCCTTGCTCCTTCTTGTTGTAGTTGTTTTCCTTGTTGTGATGGTGTGTTTCTTTGTTGCTCAAGGCTGTAAGGTATTTAGAAAAATGTAATTAGTGATAATGGATACATTGAAACTAGATTATATATGAAAATAAAGAACGAAAGAGAAGTACAATAGTATTTGTAAATACTTGTCTATTATGTTTTTAGTCGCTGCAACTTTGATCCATTTTGCTTCTATAATAGAAAGGAAATTGCATTAGAAGCTTATTTTCACATGGATGCAATGCACGTTGGAAATAAAAGCATTAATAAATGGTTCAACTTCAATGGTGACAAAAAGGGGGGAAATGATTTAATGGCAAATATGAAAGAGTCCAATATGTACCTAGCTTGTAGATCTTGTAGTTGTGTGTTATGTTAGACTGTATAGGATCAATGAGTGATGTGGCCACATAGGTATTTTTATATAGAAGAAAATGGAGGTTGTAGTTATGGATATAGTATGTTACTGTCTTTTTTCTATTAGTACTTTGGTACATGTCAATATTGAAATCTCACTATTGGTTTACCAATATTTACATTGCATAATTTTTTTCAATAATATTTTGTATATTGGGAAATGTCGCATAGGGTGTTGCATAGATATTGACTGCCATCAATGCTTCTACATTGTCTTCTTGAAACTACATATGTTCGACAATTCTTATGTTCCCTTTGAAGCATTTGAGCAATCCATATCTGCAATGAATTGATATGCAATTGAAGGTATTGAACTTTTGTTGCAGCATATCTCATTTCAAATGTGACTCTTGTAAACCCAAAAAATATCTATGTCCATCAAATCATAGTCATTCAGGACATTGTTCATATAGGTTTCTAGTTTGCGGGCATTTAGAGAGAGAACTGATGTGCATGTGCAAATATTAATAATTGTAATCTAGTTCCCATTTTGCACTTTTCCGTAGATGGTCCATTTCAATTGCTATTTTTTGTTTGACTTTGAAGTTTTGTTTATGTAGAGGATTTAACATGAACAAGGATTGCATATTCCTAACACAAGAAAATGTTGGGTAGACTAGTCCATGAGCATGTATTCTAGTAGGATCGAACACAAGTTTGTCTATTATAAGGCCTTGTGCTCTATGTATCATGCATGCACATGTCAATTGAACAGGAAATTGTTTTTCTATTTTGATATAGCATGTCTTTGTTAATGGTGTTATTGGTTTTGCTACTCGCAATATGGGGATCCAATCTTCAAAAATGGCTTCACTATATAAGTGAGCCAACTTTGTTATTTGGTGATATCTTATGTTTGTATCGAAGAGCTTGATCCATATGACATCAATTTTATTTGTTCTGGTATAAAATTTAATGATCCCATATGTTCCATTAACAAGGCCATCTTGTGAATCATAATTTCCAACATAGATCTCAACTAACATATTTAAATTCATGGCTATTTCTGAAGTTAATGTTGTTGTATGCAAATGTGAAGGGAAATCACCATGGTTTTCTTCTTCTTGGTCAATTGCATTGATGACAATTTTGTCACCAGGAACAATTGACAATGTTTTCTTATTGAGCAAAGCAACATCTCTATTTTTTTTTTTTTTAAATAAGGGAAAGCAAGGTCAATAGTTACATGCCTAAGTCAATTTTTTTTCAAATATAACAAATTGTATCTTATTTGAGTGTTTGTTCTCATTCTATTAAATATTAAGATGAATGTTTTGTTCGTTTGGTACATTGTAGCATGCAATTCATAACATTTTACATTTTCTTTCCAAAATTCATATGGAACCAACTGTTTATTAAGGATAGGTTGTTCGAATATCAAGGAATCTTATATAGGTTGTGCTTGATAGAGATCACCGCAAAATATAATGTCAACATTTCCAAGCTATTTTGTCTAGACATGTTTAATGTTTCTCAATTGATCATCAATACAAAACAAGAAACAACTTCCTAGCTCGGAAACCTCATTAATGAAAACTAATCTTAATTCTTGGTAAAGTGTTCCAAGTGCAGCTAATGCTTCATTTCTAAGTATTGTAGGGAAAGACTTACTAAAAGGCATTAGTTATGTAGAATGGACAATTGTACCACCTACATTGTATGTAGTTTTGCGTGTGTAAACTAGTATTAACCCCTTTGGTTTCAATGATGTTTATCATAAAGTTGTATAAGAATTTGGAATATTACTTTGTTGTAATTTTTTTCCCAGTTCCCAATCCTCTAGTTAGAAATAGATATAATGGTTTGTCCATGTTCATACGTTTCTTCAACACAATGTTTTTGATAATTGCTTGTTGTTCCCTATTGAGAATTCTTGTTAGTTTTCGATATTCCACATTTTCAAGTAGAAATGGATGCTATGACTAATGGAATCCAATATTAAATTGTATTTTCTTTCCACAGTGATGGGAACATTGCAAGTCTAATTGAAAATCATATTGTTCGCTAAAGTGTTCAATGGTTTTGTGTTTTCTCATTGTATCAATGGGATCTATGGAATTATTTTGGATTTCTTGAATTGCATTTTCCAAATTACCCCATAGTGGATTGATGTTATATGTGAATTTAGATTCATTTATTTTTATTGTGTCTTCATGTAAGATATACACGGCTTCACATGACACCAAGTTTTGTTTCAATTCATTCTCTCTTTTTTTTTCAAATAGAACACATAGAAAAAGATTTTCCCTGCATAGTTTTCATAGATAATGTTCCTTTTGTATTTTATGAATCATATGAACTTTGTTTTATTTCTTTTTTAAATGGGTGTGCCATTTTTGTTGTACCTTGAGGAAATTTAGCAAGGCATACACGTTTTATAACATTAGATCGACCAATGCAATAATCAATAATCGAATTACATTTACATTTTTGGAATTGTCATCTTCTTGTTTGGTTTGAGGATAAATGTGCATTCATCCATTAGTTTTGTGTTTATAAATATTCATTCACATGAACTGTGATTCAAGGGAAGAGAGAGTGCTATATGTACTACTTTTTGGGCTAACATATGTTGGAGATTAAGCAAATAATTTCCAATAAATGTATCATTTCAATAGAATTATTTTGTTCTTTTCATGTCCTCTTCTTATTATTTTAAATGCATTTGTCATTAATTTGTCAATTTTTGTCATGTGAGATGCACAATATGATGCAGCTTCATATTCATTAAGGATAATTTGGGCATCAATATTTGCATTCTATAGTTGTGGCATGTTCTTTGAAAATCTATTGTTCCAAATCTGAGAGGGTTTGCATTCTGATAAAATCATTGGTTCTTTCAATTTACTTTGTATTGCTATGACGTAATTAGTTCTAGTCAGATGTATTTTTTCCAAAATATCATCAAAAGTATTATTATTGTCATACTTTTTCATTTCAAAATACCATGTAACAATTTTTATTTTTTGTTCATTGTGTCATCTGCCAAGGCAATTGGTTCAAGAACTTTTCTGCTTCTCATGGGTGGCATTGAGAAATTGTATCTACAATGTGAATTTTTTCTCTTTTTACAACTTTTTGTATGGCGATGATGATGCATTTTTGCAGTCTGTAGATTAAGGGGATATGTGTTACAAGTAAAATAATTTTTGACAAAGTTTGCAATGTCAATATTACTATTAATTCCATATATTGGTGCATTCTCTACCCATAACAACCCATGTTCATGTTTGCTTCCTCCATTTTGGAATTCAGTTACAAAGTAGTGATCTAAAACATTTCTAAAGAATGTTTTATCTTGAGATATCACTTTCTTTAAGGCATTAATTCTATGCCTATAATAATGAACACATGTCACTGCATTTTTCCTTATGAGATAGCCAATGTTGAAATCTTATATTGTTTCAATATGTTTTATTTTTCTTCTTTTGTCATGTAATCCGGTCAATTTGTTGACCAATGGAGACCATCGATGTTCAATGATTGTGAATGTGATGAAGAAACTTGGTGATCCTTGTTGACGTATCATGGTGAATAATTTTTTCTTCATATTTTAGAAGAAATCACGAGAAATTCATATGCGTTTGAAATCCATGCAACCAATGGTGCTTTTAAGAATTTTGTCCATGTTTAGCTTGTATTTAACATCTTTTGCTAGAAACTTTATTCATTTTAATTTCCCTTTTTTTATTCTTATTGAAATGCATTAAAGGACCTTTTCAATTATTATTCAAAATATTTTGAAAAATAGATTATTCATGTGGTAAGAGAAATCACCACTATAGTGCATTAACTCCCATTACACAACATTTTTGGTAGAGGAATCTTTCTACAATGTCACTATCATGTGGGTCTCCAAAGAAAAGGGATGGAAAGTTTATTTCATCTACATATTTGTCTCTAAAAAATACAAAGGGGTGTTTTACTTGAGCTAGAGCAACTTTAATTAGTTTGTCCTACAAATCATGGATGCATTGGGATCCTATGTATTCATGTACCAATGTTTCAATCAGTGTTTCATTTTCTGAGTTTCATTTTTTTTATCTCCAATGTTAATGTTTTCATCTGGAGCATTTAAAGTAGTTGATTGTAGGATGCTATCCCCATTTCTATTTGTCCTAATGTTTTTAGCTTTATATAGGTCCTGAGAACATAGTTCTTTCAATGCCTTCATGACATTGTCCATGCGAACTTTTCCTATTTAAAATGCATTTTTATATTCTAAGTGTATTTTCAATACAACAAAAAATGTTATTTTGTCTTCCATAGATTATGGCAGTGCATTTTGAACAATGTCTGTTTGGATAGGAACATTGATAATCAATCCTATTAAACCCATTTGCGATCATTTATGGCCCCATTGTCATCTTTGTGCAAATGCGATTCTTAACGCTACAAGATGTGCTTTGAGTTCAAAATTTGTGGTTACAACTGGCAGTGATTTATTTCACTTAATCCTCCGAGGGACAAAAAATTGTGGCAATTTTACATTTTGAAGTGCTCTTTTGAAAACTTTTCATATTACTCTCGTATGGAAATTTCTATGGTTGTTAAATAATTTTCCATATATTTGCTCCAATTCTTTCCATATTCTTTTGAAACTGCAATTGTTTACATATTTGACATTTCTTTTTTGGCATGTCTTGTATCTTGGCTAGGTAAATTATGAAAGGATTTTTCTTGGACAAGCAACATCATTTACTTTGCAATTTTTGTTTGTATTATTTCTTTATGGTTTTTTGTTTCTAAACACATTCGTTATTTTAATCTATGGACATTGATCTTACTTTTTTATGTGTTTTCATTAACGATAATATACTATAATTTGTCTTCATTCCTATGTTCATTTCTTGGAATAGGTGCATGTTGTGTGTGTAAGGAGGTTGTTTCTATTGGAAATATTTGACAATGTACATTGTATCTAGTGCTATGTTCATCTATTGACAAGGTGCATAATGAATATGCAATGTATCTATTTCAAATGACACTATCTTGTATGTTTGGCTTGAACAACTATTGCATTGGAAATAATTGTCAATGCTTCTAGTTAGAAAGGACCATTCTTCTACATCTAATTTGAATATTATTATTTTCCATTGCAAACAAAATGGCCTGCCTTAAACTCCACCTTTGTCATATGGAAATTCCAAATTAATAAGGTATGCTTGCTAATTTGCAACTTCTTTTGAGTTTTTATTACATCATTTAATAAATATCTTTCTAAACAATGCAATGCTTCTTGTGCATTGCACATTATCAAATTCAAAATGATTGGACAATTTAAAGTCTCAAGGATTCTACATTAACGTCAGGTGTTATGAAATGAAAAAGTGAAGGTAACATGTTATGTCCACAAATAGATATAATATTTGTTTCTTTATGCAATACATGGGTTTGCATTTTGTCATTTATTGTTTGGAAATACCTTTGTACATCTTTTCAAGAAGGAAAAAGGTATTCATTGCATGTGACAATGGTTCGGTCTATTTTCCTGTACAAAAATGGTTCATAGTGCACGTTAAGAGGATTACCATCATGGAACAATATATGAAATGGGTTTATTGTTTTGTTTTAGTTGAAGAGAAAATACCTTTTTTTTTGTTGTGCTTGAACAAATTCCTATTAGTAATTTCAACCATTTGGCAAACCAGTGTATGCAAAATGTATCTCCTTGTAGACCTCATTCATTGTGAATAGCACCATTTGAAGCAAGGAGATGCATCCTCCACAAATAATTTTCAACATCATGAATTGCATGAAGATGATACAATATATCAAGTGTTAGCTCGTAATTAAAAGATTTTATTGCTTCTATGTGCCCTTATTTGACACATACCAAGAAGTGGTCAATTGTGTCATTTTGTAATTTAGTAGATGTGTAACGAAAATGCAAAAGCACTTCAATTACATTGAAGAGAAAATCGCTTGGAGTGTATGAAAATTCTTGAAATCTAAAAATATTATTTGTGTTCAAGACATCCTTAATAGTCACATCATTATTACATTTCTTTTTCATTTTCTAAATGTCGATGTCAATTACTGCAGCCATATTTTTTTATAGTTGTTTGGTGAAAGCTTTTGTTGAAATTGGTTAGCTAAATGCCATTGTCTTGTGTTTGCAAGATTATGAAAATTGGAAGACGAAGGAGAAATTGTAATTGCAATAGAACAGGAAAAACTCGTATGATGCAACATGCAACTAACCTAACTTTGTTACTTTCACATATTAGCAAAACATGTCTACAAGAGAAGACAATGGAGTTTCCATATGAGTTTCTATATGTGAAATTATTAACTTATGAACTCCAAGAAAAGAAAAGAAAACTTCAAGAAAGAATAATAATCACCAGTGATTAGACTAATCCTACTATGCTTTCTCTAGTTTGTGTTCCCTAGTATATTAAAAACATGAGTACTTATTTGCAATTTCTTATCACATTTGTAGAAAGATAAAATTCCTAGGCAATTCAAATTTATTTATGGCATAAGTGTTACACAACATTTTTTCACTATCCCTGTACTCCCCATTCCACGATCCTGGAGGACCTCTACAGTGAACCCTACATGCTTCTCCATCATGAAGAAACTCCCATTATGTCCCTCTTAATGAACAAAACAATTCCCTTTTGCATCATTTCCCAACAATCTTCCTTTTACCGCAGTTTACAAGACCGACGCTAATGACCCATTTTCTCCTCGCGCTGATTTGCAGAGGTTAAAACTAGGACTAGCATCATATGATGCTACTAAGCCTTTTCTCAGTTGTGCCGGTACTCTTTTGGCAAGTTTTTTAAATATGGAGTAGAAGCTTCTAGTTCTAGAAGCTTCGTAATGGAAGTCTAGTAGATGGTTGGGCTGGATGGAGCTGAGGAAGTCAATTTGGGCTCCTTTCCCCTAATAGGATGGAACCAATCCAAGAGATAAGGCCTTCTCCAATGATAAGAGGAACCATCTCCCCTCCATCCAAGCTATATAAGCCCCTCCTTTTATAAGCTAAACTAGTTTCAATCTTAGTATTTTTGGAGCTTGAATAATCAGAAAGACATCTATAGCTTGCAGCTCTCTAGTTTATGTTTGAGGGAGAATAGTGTGTTTGGTTTGGTTTGAGACTAAGGGTAAGAAGCCTTAAAACTTCCTTTGTTGGGGCCATCCATGAGATGCTAGCAGAAGTGTGGGAACCCAGATACGTCATAGGAGACCAGCAACTTCAAGGCATTGGTTGTAATATCTTTATGAACTTATATGATGGCTTAATGTTCCTTGACCTGGTAAGTAGGCTAAATGAAATTTGTATGCTATCATGTTTGTTATTGTTGTTTGTTTTCTTGTTTCAGGCATCAGAAGGAAGGAAACAAAAAGTAGTCGGAGTACAGAAGCAGGATCATCACCAAGCAGAATAGCGTTATAAGAGGTAGGCCCTCTTATTTTATTCTAGCTTAAGGAAGTTTTCCATAGATTGTTGGTTTGTGGCTAGAATCACTCTCTCGAGGTAGAGTAATTATTTGTGTCTGCACTTAGAATTTACCTACACCACAAATTGGCAACTCCACTCAAGAGCCAATCCTTCTGTTTGATTGATTTTCATTTTATGGTTTCGTGTGAAATTTTCTAGTATCACCATTTCCCTTTGGTTTTCTCTACTTTGCCTAGTTTACTTCTCTGAGTCTGAAATTTATAATGCCAAGTCTGGTTTTAGCCTTTGAAAATTTTTATTTTTTTCCTTGAATCCTCGGTCAGCTCGTTTATTTTTCTGACAGTCACATCGATCAGCACGAGCTTCTCTAAAATAGTCACTCTGACCCCCTTATGGCGCTTGTTGTTAGTTAGGAGGTCACATCGATTCCTATAGGTGAAGATCGGGGTTTCCCCTAGATCATAACCAATGTATCTTTCCCTCTTGATTTCCGCCTCTTTCCTTGTTCGAACTGTGTTCTCCCTGAATGGAAATCTCCATTAGCTTGGTTTATATGCTTGTTTGGTTTTCCTTTTCTTTACTTGGTTTATTCAGTCCTTGGATGGTTTTTGGCCCTAGGGCATCTAGGTCATCATCCATTTAGCTGTTTGCCTACTCAGCAAGTCAATTTGTTGGTTAAGTTGCTCCTTAAATTTCATATTTATTCCTTTTGTTGCTTTGATTTCCATTTAACAAGTTTGAAAATTTTGTTTGTTGATTAAGAATCTCTTTTTGGACATAGATTGCATTACTCACCTTGTTTTTGCTTCAGTCGTTGCATCATTAGTTTGGAAGGAATTCTCTTTTGTGCTTTGCATTTGCTTGAGGCTGAATGTTTTGAAAAAAAATCATTGAAGTGTTTGTGAACGATTCATTTTTATCATTTCATTGAAAAATGCATAATTCTAATTTGCTGAATCAATATGTTACATTAGCTAGCATCATTGAAGACTAGAGTTGCATCATCATTTGCATTGGAAAAGAAATGAATTCTCTTTTCTATTGAAAGAACTGCTTGAAGTGCGTTTGATAGGAAAGATAGGAATTGGAAAGAGATTTTCATTGTTTTGTTTTCAAAAATCGAAGTAGTGAAAAGGTCATTTTTCTTTCAATTGCTTGTTTGATTGCATTGAGTTTGTTTTCTACTCTCATTAAGGTAAACAATTCATTGAATTGAAAGGGTCTTATCTCATTTAGTTGCATATAGGTGTTTTATGAGTCACATCAACAAGGCCTGAAAACCGAGACATAATTTCGAGATAAACTTTAAAATGTATTCAATTAACCTAAGGCACATTTGAAACCTAAAAATCACATTTATAAGGTCTAGGCCAGAGATGTGTTCCGACGTCTTTAAACCTAGCAGCTGTCGTTCGCTTCGGCACTAAACAATGCTAGTACAGACTTGTGCTACCCATACCATTGCGTATATAAATGGAGACCCCACTAGGTTGCAATCCTTTATCCATAGGAAGCCGAGTCTACCACCTTGTAAACGTGATACACTGAACACAACATTTGGGGATATTACCTACCTATACTTCTTGGTTCATCGGGAGGTATTTTGCAGTTCACAGTTACCTGGTAATCCTTTTTGCCTAGATTATCCTGAGTAGTCATTTTGATCTTTTTCACTCCTTAAATGTAAAATATCATTCGAGTGCTTTTCATTTCGAGCTCGTTTAAAACTGGAAGTGATATAGTCACCTTTTATGTTTTCTTGACTCATAAAACATGAAAAAACACCAGTTTATATTTTCATCTTAAAAAATTGTTTCCTACGATGATATAACGTTCTTGTTAGTCTTTTTCTAGACCACATCGTGTGTATACCTTTAAATAAATTTTAAAATCCTTGGAATAAATCTCTATCTTCTTGTTAATTGAGACAACATCATCATGGCTAAATCATCAGGTCCACCTAGTTTCTCTTCCTCTCCTCTATCTGAAAGATCGTCTGAGGAGCCTTTTCTTGAATTTCCATAGTCACTTGATGACCAAGGTGTTGAACTTGGAATTATTTTGAGAATTCAACCTTTGTCATCTCATCCTCCCCCTCCCTCGAATACTGAGTCACGTTTTGACACTGGTTCGGAATCTTCGGATAATCCTATCTAGACTCCCGAGAGTCCACCAACTTCTAAAGATTAGCTAGGAATGGTTGTTTATCCTCTAAATCGCATGCTCGATCTTGTTGTGATAACACCACAACATCCATATAGTCCGTACGATCAGCCGAGTATTCCTTTGGAATTATCCCCTCGAACATCTTCAGTAGTCCTTCATCATTTGTTTTCACCCATGGAATCAGAAGGCAAAATCCTAGTCTCTTCTTTGGGTCACTCAGAGGTTTCAACTCCGCATGTTGTCGATGAGCAGGAATATCCTTTCCCTCCTAAAGGTTTCCCTTACACGAGAATCATTCTGACCAGTGTTCATCGTAACTTACCACGTAATTACGAGACTTTAGCTCAGTTGGTTTCAGGTACACCTAGTGCCTCATCGCTATATCACAACCCTATCTAATCATCTGGTGCTATGCCTACCTTAGGTTCATTCATTCGAAACCCAACCTCCTCGCCGATTGTGCATTTTGTAGTTACTTCAATTCTAGTGCAACCCACCATTTCGAATCCTCTTGTTTCATAGGTCCAAGTAACCCATCCAGTTCAACCAATGATCTCGCATCATGTCTCTATCAGTTCTTCGATCCCTCTAGTAAGTGGAGAGACTGTACCACTTCCTGGGGGAAAAAGTTTGAATGTTTCTATGATGTATGGCATGACTATTGTGAGTGGTTCACAAACTCACATGGTTGGGATGAACCAACCCTCTTCTAGTGTCATTCTAAACCCTGTTGGTCCTGTTGGATCGAGTAATGTCTAGTACCAACAATTGAACCCTGTTGGTCCATCTGGGTCAAGTAATGTCCACTACTAGCAACCCAACATGGCTCAGGTTCAGTACCAACCACCTTATGTTCCATATGGTTCACAAGTGATAGTTAATCTACCTTACATCCCTCTACCTGGATCTTATGTTCTTCCTGGTCCGCCCGCCGTGCCTGGGGGATATGACCAGATACAGTTTGGGAACTTTCAAGGTGTCACTCCGAGAACTGTTTAAGTACCCTTGCAGCAGAAAGGGAAACCTTCGTTGCAGCAAGGGCCACCCATGCAGCAAAAAGGGAAGATAGTGCCACAGTAAGAACAACTGCAACAATAGCAGGGGAAACCCTTGCAACTGTTGCAACCAATCGTGCAGCCGCAAATGAAGTATGTTCAACAATCCTCGCAGCCTATGTCCTCACAAGGTCAAACTTTATAGCCGTAAGGAGAACCTTTACAGTGGCAAGGTCAACGCGGGAAGCAACAACCCTTATACTCATATCAACAAGGTCAACCTTTGCAAGGGCAAGGTCAGGGTCAGGTCCTGCAACAGCAAGACCAAAATCCTTATGTCCAAGGGCAATAGGTTCAGAATCCTTTTGTCCAAGGGCAACAAGTCCAAAATCATTATGTCCAAGGGTAGCAAGTGCAAAATCCTTACATCCAAGGGCAACAGGTCCATAACCCTCTTGTCCAGCGGCAACATGTTCAAAACCCTTATGCTCAAGGGCATTAGGTGCAAAATACATATGTCCAAGGCCAGTAGGCTCAAAAACCTTTTAACCCATATGTTGCTTATCAGAAGCCTATGGTTGGACAATTTCAAGGCTTTCAAGGTCAGAATCCCCCCTACAGGAAATATAAGCTACAGGGGGGAAAAATCAAATGCCATATGGACAAAACCATCCACTATGGGGACATAATCCTTACTAGCAGGGATGGGTTCCGCTAGCTGGGCCCGCTTATCAACCTCAAATTCCTTTCAATACCTAATTATCGTTCTTTGCTACACTAGAGATGCCAAATGTGTCTAGGCTCACGAATGACCAAATTCTTCATTTGCCATATTGGCCTCTAGTTCCATCCAAGATCTTGAGAGATTGTCCAAAGTTTTAACAAAAAGTGAAAGAGGATCCACAAGCCCATGTGATGACATATCACCTCTGGTGCTCCTCAAATTCCTACATTGATGATTCCATTCATCTTTGGATTTTCCAATGAAATCTTATAGGTGCTGCAGCCAAGTGGTATATCGAGCTACCTCAAAATACCTATCATGACTTTAAAACTCTTTCCATGGCCTTTCTCACACATTTCCAATTACCGGTTCACTATGAAACTGACACCCATCTGCTAATGTTGCTCAAACAAGACACTGCGACCCACATCTCCTATCACATCCATGAATGGAGACGTAGGTGTTGCCTGATTAAGTTTGAGATTGCTAATTAGTTGTTGACTAAATTGTTCACCAAATCATTTGTCAGCAAAATTGTTGAGGACATTGCTAGGGGTGGATGTGTCACTAAGAAATAAGCCATCGTGCATGCCCAATATCTATAGCTCATCTATTCACAATATCACATGTTATATGATATGTTACGGGTTGCATCTAGACCATCGTTTGATCTGGAGACATCTAAGTCTCCGGCTAAACCTCCTGTTGATGGAGTAATTGGTTCAGTGACTTAGACCCCCACCAAATCTTCTTCCAAACAGAAGTCGGTCTCCAACACTGCTTCCAATGATTCCTCTCGTAATTCACCAGGCCCTGGTAAAACTTCATAGGTTCATGTTGTCCAGTCTACCACAACAGAAAAATCCTCTAATGGTAAGAAGAAAGGAAAAGGCAAGGGTAAAGTTGATGCCTCGAAATAGGGCCCTCCTAAGTCATCTACTGGTGATGATTCCAACAGAAGCCCAAATATCCAAGCCTCATCTGTGAGGAGGATCACTATAATAAGGATTGTCCCAAACAATCCGAAGCTAGTCATTTGCTCAAAGGGACCCCAGCTGTCCTGAAATAGCCCTTTCCATCCCAACAAACCTAAATCGTAGACCAGCTTCAGTCATTCGCTTCCACAGGCTCATAAGTGTCCATGATTAATACACCAATTAACGTGGCTACCAGGTAAAAACATTATCAAAATCCTAGACTGATAGCAGGAAAAGAGAAAGAAGGTATCCCTTTTTCTTCTACACCATCCAATTCTAGTCCTCTCCATATTGAGCTACTTAATCTTGATTCCGCCATTTGAACACCTTCTTGAGGTGTGCTACGAAAGTCCTCATACAATCCAAAAACTCGGGTTGCTCAACATTATAACATTGTTGAAGATTTGGCTCAAGCGCCATCAGATATGTCTGCTCTCGAGGTCCTTCAATGCTGTCGTTCTCAGCAGAAATCATTACTATCGACTATTGGGGGTAATGATCCTACTGACACTAATCTCATCTGTTTTGATCTTGAAAACCACATTTCACATTTACCTCATCAGATTTCTTTTCTCATTCAGGTGATCATAAATGAGAAAACCATTCATAGGACCATCATTGATGAAGGTGCTTCTACCTGCATCATGTATGCCGCTTTCTTGGAAGGCAATTGGTTATCCTACTCTAAACCAGTCCCCTAAGACTTTGGAAGCTTTTGATGGACATGATTCGTGACCATTCGGTGTCCTTCCCAACCTTTCCATTACTTTGGAGGGAAAGACAGTACATGTCGAAGTAGAGATCGTTGACGCTAATCTTAACTATAGTCTTCTACTCGTATGGAGTTGGACTCATGCCATGCATGCTATAGCCTCGTTTATTTTCTGCATGATTAGTTATCCCCATCAAGGGAAGATAGTCATAGTCAACCAACTAGCCTTCTTGGCCTCTTCCTCCTTGGATGGCAATGTTCCTTATGTAAATCACACTGGTGCTCCTTATTAGAGTGTGGGGGCAGGACTCTTTATACATCCTTCCTTGATGGGTATTTTTCGACTCCTACCTCCTCATGTTGCCTCTGTCAACATGATCTCAATCAAGTTTGATCTTTGGGTTGTTTCCTCACCAAATCTTGTTAATACATGGGGCGAGGTTATGCCGTTAAGTCCCACCAAAATTAACTATGTGGAGATTTTTTTGGCCTCAACTTATTTTTCCTTCGATCATCCTGTTTCGAGAACATCTCTCGATGTGTATTCTCAATCCTTGTTTCTTGGTTCTTCGGAATCTCCTGATCCCTTAGCCAAGACTTTTCTTTCTGACGAGAGCATCATGGAAGTTATGTCTCTGGAGGAAGTACCTTGGAATGACACTCATTATCATTCCTTGTTCTTGCCTGGCCCAGCGGTCATGTCTACTTGTCTTGAAAATTTCTCTTCTCAGTTCTCGACCCTACCACTTCAGACATTGATCATGACTCTTGAATTTTGGTCACAAGGGAACATGGGTAACATTACCCAAATGATGCCAATTGATATTTCTCTCAAAACTGGTGTCGTTTAAAATGTCCATTTCAGGGTAACTTGTTCTCAAGATGAGATCAAACTCTATAATCATATGTTCTAAGAGATTCAGGATGTTTTTGTGTGGTCATATGAAGAAATTCCCATTATTGACCCAAGTATAGTCGTGCAAAAATTTCTGACTTACCCTCATGTGAAGCCCGTTTGCCAATGGATTCATCCAGTGCACCCTAGAAAAGCAGTCACCATCAAGGGTGAAATTGAAAATCTTCTTAAAGCTGGATTTATTTATTCCATCCCTCTTATAGACTAGGTGTCAAATATTGTACCGGTGATAAATAAACAAGGCACTATTCACATTTTCCTCAATTACCGTTATCTCAATCATGCCTGTCCAAAGGATAATTACCCCACTTCCTTAATTGACCAGATCATTGATGAATGTGCTGGGAGTGAATTCTTTTCCTTTATGGATAGTTTGTCTAGTTACAACCAGATAAACATTGCATCGATTGATCAAGATGAGACAACCTTTATCTTTCCATGGAGGACCTTCGCATATAAAAAGATCCCTTGTGGCCTTAAGAATGCTGGGGCTACATTTTAGAGAGTGATGTCTTATTCATTCCATGACATTCAAAACATCATTCAGCCTTATTTGGATGATCTCCTCATTAATTCTCATAAACACCATGATCATCCTGATCATCTCTATAAAAAAAATTATTCTTTGTAGACACTACAATATTTGGTTGAATCCACATAAATGTGTCTTCTGCGTTGAATCCAGACAAGTCCTCATATTTATCATTTCAAAAGAAGGAATTTGCCTTGATCCTCTTAAATTCGAGGCCATTGTTATTTTATCCCCTCCATCTTCGTTGCATCAACTGTAGAGTCTACAGGGAAAGACAAATTTCCTCTGTTGTTTTGTACCAAACTATGTTGAGGTAGCTTTAGGGTTCACCTAGTTGCTCAAGCAAGGAACCCCATTTGTTTGGGATGAGGCTTCCCAAAAGTCTTTCGATGACCTAAAATCTTTCCTCATAAATTCTCCTTTGATGCACCCTACAAATTATCATCGCAATTACTTCCTCTATCTAAGTACGGCCTCTAATACCATCGCTATGGTGTTGGTAGAGGACAATGATGCAGGCAATGAACATTTTATTTACTACCTTAGTTGCAATCTCCTCGACACTAGGGAAAATTTTAAGAACCACCCTAAATTTATATGTATAATAAATAGGCGAATCCCCATGATACATAGGAAAAATCGGAGGCACCTTTATCAATAGTATAATATGTATATATAATTTTTTGGTGAATCTCTCACCAGATTATATTATCTTGTAGAGTCATGAAGAATCTTTCTTTGAATTATAAAATCTTGTAAGGTCTTGGAAAATCTTTCACTGAATAATAAAACATTGTGAAGTCTTGGCGAATGTTTTGTTAAAGTATGAAACCATATATGATAATAGGAAAACATATTCATTAAATTGTAATATACTAACATACATGTTTGGAAAAAAGAAACATAATTTTCTCTTCCTACAAACAATGTTGCAAGTTTCAGTCCCCGTGTTTTTCAAGGTTCTTATTGTACAGTCTTTCATATCCTTCTATTAGTTTTGATAATATTCCACAACAAAGTTCTTGTACGCGTTGATCTTGACCACCAGTTCTGTCAAGGTAGGAGAGATTAATCTTTTCTCTGCCACTTTTGTCAAACTACCACTTTTGTCAAGCTATCGAATTTCTTTTTTATTCCATAAACTCAACTGCGAGATTAAAAAAAAAACGCATCAAGCTTATTCACCCCAACATGCCAACAAGTAGCAAGCCCCAACTATATAATATAAGAAAGTATTAGGTATCCCAAAGGCCTGAAGGGGATCTAATGGAAAGAAATGACCCTCGTGAGAAGCCTTCCAATCAATATATAAATATATAAATGTAGATTTATTATTATTTTAACAGGAAATATTCAATTAAATAATAACATTTAATTACATCTCTCCCAATCTAAATTGCTTATTATCATAATTCACTATCTTCATATGTCTTGCCTTTTTTAACAACATTGTAACATGTGGATTAATTTCCTTTTTGGTGCACAATCTTTGCCTTTTAGGATAATATGGTGCAGTGGCCCAACCCCTATAGATAATTATGACAAACTAAGAATAACAGAGAAGATGAAAGGTTGTACAAACTAGCATATTTTTCAAACAACCAATCCAACATCAGTGCCTTAACTTTTTCATGAAGATATATATTGAAAACATTTGAAAAATGGTGGGAAATATGGGCAGTGACTATCTCTCTTGTGCGAGGGTGATGTAGAAAGAGTGATAAGATTTCACTGTTTTGGTTTTTTTTTGTTAAATCAGAAAAAACCAATATTAATGGAGATAATGGTATTTTTTACTAAATTTTGTGAAGTGACTAAATGTAACTTTAACCTTTCACCTTAAGATGTTTTTTACAATATAATTTCCTAAATCCATTTAATATCTTCATTATCATAAAAACCAACCTATATCCATCTTAACTCCACATCTACCACTCTTAGAGGTATGAAATCTATTTATCCCTCTGAGCACTTGGTAGACTCGGAATTAAGATGGATCTAAGCTGATAGAATTTCCCCTTTAAATAGTCTATGCTCACATGAATACCATGGTATTACCATGGGACAATACCATAGGTTATCATAAACCTGGAGCTTAAAAACTACTATTAGTAATTTATAAAAATTAATAAAATTAATAATTCATTTTTATTTTTATTTTTTATTTTAACCAAGTTAAAATGTTTAAGTGACATGAAATTACAAGATCTATTTTTACTCTTGATCTACCAAGCCTTGAGAGGGATCAAATATTTTTTCACTCTATGCTAGTTTTCATATTACAATATTTGATCCCTCTCGGTGTTTAGTAGATCCAAAGTAAATATGGATCTATGTTGGTTTAATTCCCCCCTTTAAATAGGCCACATTCCATGTGAATACCATGGGTCAATACCATGTGCCATCTTTATTTTTATTAATACCAATATTAGGGTTAATAATGTTTTTTTGCATGGTATTAATAATAATTTGGCTCATGGTATTTTCCCCATAGTATTTGGCCCATAGGCTTCACCTAAAAATAAGGCATTTTTTGAGTGTTCATAAATATAAGGTGACTTATGGAGTAAATATAAAAAGATGTTTTATTTATTTACCATACCTCTCGTTTATTTATTTTTTTATTAATTTACCATACCTCTTTTATAAATATGGTATTTGGCCCATATGATTCACTTAAATAAAACCTCTTTTTTGAGCCCTCCTAAATAGAAAGAGGGTAATGGACTAAATATAAAAAGAGGTTTTATTTATTTATCATACCTCTAGTTTATTTATATTTTTGTTTATTTACCATACCTTTGGAGTATGTATAAAAAGAAGTTTTATTTATTTACCATACCTCCACTTTATTTATATTTTTATTTATTTGCACCATGTTTGTAATATAAGGTGACTTATGGAGTAAATATAAAAAAATGTTTTATTTATTTACCATACCTCTCGTTTATTTGTATTTTTATTAATTTACTGTACCTCTTTTATAAATATGGTATTTGGCCCATAGGATTCACTTAAATAAAACCTCTTTTTTGGGCCTTCTTAAATAGAAAGAGGGTTATGGACTAAATATAAAAAGAGGTTTTATTTATTTACCGTACCTCTAGTTTATTTATATTTTTATTTATTTACTATACCTCCACTTTATTTATATTTTTATTTATTGGGACTAAATACAACCTCCCAAAGCAGAAAATGAGCGATTGCGAATGAATTTAACATTGAAAAGGAGAAAATCGGTTGATTGTAATGGAATATAACCTCCCAAACCAGGTGAATCAGGTCAAATGAGTCTTTTCGTAGTTTATTTGCCCCTTTTTTTGGGCTAGAATGAAAAAAATAATTTTTTTTTAAAATAAAAGTTGGGTTAAATATATGAAATGGGTGTTTTATAAAAATTTCGCCCATCTAAAATGAAAAAACCCTTCAATTTCACCCTTGGGCTAAAATTCGCCCCTAAAATTTACCATGCTCGACACCGAGACACATTATTCTCATGTCAAGAAGTTGGCTTTGGCTATCATACAATTTGTTTAACACTTTTGGCATTACATTCTCCTCTGCACTACCACTGTGATTTCCATGTGCAACCCCATCACCTACATCCTGACTCGTGAGTTGCTAGGGGGCAAGTATTCTATGTGGATTTTCATCCTCTAAGAATTAGATTTAGTGTTCAGTACTGCCAAATCTAAGAAATCGCTGGTCTTCACTGAGTTGATTTGTTCCCTTCCCTTTGCTTCTCTTCATGTTGGTGCTGATGAGTAGCACCTAGATGAGACTTTTTTTCTGATTAACACTCTTGACCCTTAGTATGGTGATATCATTGTGTATCACTAGACATCCACCTTCTGGTCTGTGTTGACCAAAGATGATCGCCGACACATTCGGCATCAATCCCAACCTTACCATATCATTGGAGATACTTTATACCGCGTTGATGTCAATTCAATTCTTCACCGATGTCTAACTCTCGAGGAGGCCGAGAGAGTCTTGAATAACTTCCATTCTAGTGCATGTGGCAGTCATATATCTAGATATGCTACTGCTCCAAAAATACTTCACGTTGGTTATTTCTGGCACTCCATCTTCAAGGATTGCATTCTTGTTGTTCGCAAATGCCATGAGTGCCAAATTTATCAGCGTAAAATTCACACCCTACCCGCTCACATACACCCCGTTATTACCATTGCTCCTTTTTCCAAATGGGGCATCGACTATATGACATGTAACCCTCGTTCAGCCAGGGAGCATGGTTATATTATTGTTTCCGTGGATTACTTCACCAAATGGGTCGAAGTGATGCCTACATACTCTGCAGACGGTAAAAGGGTGGTTCAATTTCTATTCAATCACATTACTTCCAAGTTTGGAGTGGCTCGGGACATTTTCATCGACCATGGCTCCCTTTTCCAAGATTTCTTGATGGTTGAGCTGATTTCTGTGTTGAGATTGCACCACGATGGCTCAACACCGTATTACCCTCAAGACAATCACCAAGTTGAAGCTGTGAACAAAGTCTTGGTTATGATGCTTCAGTTCACCATTGGGATGCACAAGTCACATTGGCATCTCATGTTCTCTTCATCTCTGTGGGCTTACCAAACCTCGACGAAGGACACAACTGGATTCACACCATTCTAGCTAGTCTACGGTCTAGAAGCAACTTTATTGATTGAGTGTGAAGTTCCCTCGCTCAAGATGGCTATCGAACTTCTCCTCGAGACCTCACCTCAGTAAGAGCACCTCTTGTATTTAGAATGACTGGATGAGACTCGCCATCTTACTGCTTTGGTCATTGAAGCATAGAAAAAAGTGGGTCAAGTCCCATATTGATCAATCTATCTCTCCTTGAGCTTTTTCTGAGGGTGATTTGGTTCTTCTGTATGATCAGGCTAATGATAAGTTGGGGGAAGGTAATTTCGAACTCATGTGGCATGGGCCCTTCATTGTTAAATGTGTGTTATAGGATGGGAACTATGAGCTAATTGATTATGAGGGCAATCCCTTAGACAAGCCCTGTAATGGGCTTTATCTCAAAAATTACTATGCCTAGGTCATCTTGAATGGCTACTTTTGTACAATAGTGTGTTATTCATTTTTGTGCAGTGTGGTTTTGTGTCTTGTTTTTCAAGCAGATTTCTTGCTTATTATGTTTTACTTGCTTTACAGATGTTTGTGTCTCCTCACATCGGTTTTTCTGATGGTGCTTGTTGTAGTACTCGGAATCTATCATCCATGGCTTGGGCCATTTATGACCCCCATGGTGAGTTGATTGATCTTCAAGGTATTTTTTTAGGTCAAACAACTAATAACATTGTTGAGTATAGCGCAGTTATCAAATTGTTGTTAGAAGCTATTGCTCTTGATATCTAGGAAGTGGTTGTCAACCTTGATTCACAACTTGTTGTTCTTCAACTCAACAAGCAATATTATGATAGAAATCCTTAGATATTGAGAATGTATTTGTGTATTCATCTATTGGAGAAAAAGTTTGATTACATTACATATCATCATATTCCTAGGCATATGAATACATTGACAGATACATTAACTAATTATGTGTTGGATAGACATTTGCTAAGCATGTGAAAAATAAAAAACAAAACATTTGTACCATAGTAAGAAAGGAAATATAACATACATACATATATATATATATAATGTTTGAGTGTCATACATCAAAACCCCAAAAATTAATATATGTGTTCAAATACATTCGTTGCTTGCAGGCCCCAAAAATGTAAAATTCTAGACCTATGAACTACTCAGCATGGTGCTTATGATAGCACATAACAACTCGTACTACATGAGTCAGCAGTCGATAGATCCAGTCTGATACCCCCACTATGTTCCTTTGATACTAGCATGGGATGTCACCCACTCGGGCATACTCTGGGATACCTCTGGTCAATCCCTCGAGGTTCCGCATGATTTACTCCTCATTATCGCTTCCTTCCTGATAAGGAGTGATATCGAGCTGCCGAGCAACATGCCTGACAATCGGGGACATCTCGGTAGGATGCTCTGGTCCCACATCTGCATTTACAAAATTGAAATGTCATGAATGCATGTATTTCAAAAAGAATAAAAAGTCAAAAAATAAAATTGTTTGTTTTTACCTCCATCATCATAATCTTCTCCCTCTGGGAGCAGCATATCTGGATTGCCATGGAATTTGGTACTGCTGTAAGGCAAATCCTCCACTACGATTAGCTGTCGTGGTAGCCACGAAAAGAAGGAAGGCTTATATGACATATGTTGATCCCCGGTGATTCTAGGCATCAATGCACTCCAACTGACCATCCATGGGTCTCGTGGCAATGGTTGATCCACCTTAACAAGCTGGTAGTGAAATAGTAGGATCCACTCCAAAAAGAAGGTCACTAGAATGGAACCATAGCAGAACTATTTCAGGTTTCTTGCCTTGGCTTTGGATAGCTGGGGCTTCATGTTTACCTTCATGGCTTCCACCCAGTTAAATATAGATGGTGCCATATAGTCTATAGCATACTGAAACTTGGACTTGTTAGACTCATGTTGTTCCTGAGCCCCAACCACTCTGTTTATGGTAAACAACAACACTTTCAACACAAGATCCCGAACAATCATGATCTCTATCTTACTACTCTTTGATTTTAGTGCTTCTGGGTAGTGTTCTATAAGAAACATGTTCACACTTTGTTATAGCTCTGATACCACTTGTTATAGATCTGATCCAAAGATATATGATAATATAAATAAACCGAAGAATAACAATATTTGAATATAGAAATGATTCTTTATTGATCAAACCCTTAAGGTAGGGAAACACCATACATTCACTCCTTAAGGAAGGAGAACACTCCACAAGCCATATGCTTGTTCATACAATAATCCTTGACAATATTTCTTGGCATCTCTCCATGTGGAGTCTCTAGCCTCTATGTAGGCCTCATACATACAATAACATGGGTCATTACCATGGTTCCCTCATACCATCGAACTAATACCATGGGCCCATTACATTATTACTAACTACTTGTGTTCCCTTACATGATATGGGTTAACCACCTTATTTATTACTATGGCCCATCCCATTATTACATTATTACCTTGGGTACCTCCCTTTGTACCCCATATTATCTCCCCTAGGTGTATAACACACTTACCCTAATAGGCTTGGACCCATACAGATTGACTGGTTCCCCTCTTCGGGACAGTCTTGTGATGAAATAAATGTCAAAAGATTCAAACTCCAGTTCTTCGTCCCGGATCATAAAAACTTCCCGATTAACATCCCAAACACTGATAAATTACTGCAGTGATTCAAGTTGAGCTCGAAGACCTGGTGTGAGGAAGAATTTGAGGAGCACGCAGTTCCTCAAGGCATTTAAGCAGTTTGGGTCTACCATTGCCTGTGAATCAATGTCCTCATGCTCAAGTTCCCTCCAACCAACCATTTTTCGCTATGTTTTCCCTGCAAAAGCCATAAAATCAAGTCAAAAATCATCCTTCACTAAAGAAATTTGGTTTAAATCAGAGAAATCTAGGAAAAATTTTGAAATTTTTGTGTTCATAGCATCGACGCATCTATTTTAAAATTTGTAGTGCTAACGACGTGATTCACAGAGGTAATAACCCTCAATCGGCGCAATTCCGTTCCTGCAAAAATTGCTGACTAAGGGAGATTTGTTTTTTCTAAATCCTCCTCAAGAAATGCAAAAAATGGTTTAAAATAGGAAAATTAAGCATTAAAATTAAGCTAAAGGTCTCGGCTCTTACCTGCAACTAGCGAATCGTCGAATGGCCTCTCGGATGTCCCGTAATCTACTCCTGAAAATATAAGGCACAAATGGGTGAAAAGTCCTCCACACAAGGTAAAAAAGTAAAATGGTAAAAATTATTTTCTTTTTCCTCATTTTGTTCATTTTTCATGAAATATTAGGGTTGTAAAAGTATTTTTAACCTATTTTTGCCTCAGAAATTGGATAATGCATTTACCTTTTATACAACGACAGGTGACAAATTACTGATGATGGCACTGGAGTCATGTTTAAGCTCTTTACTCGATTCGTAAAACTCAAATGAAAAGATCGTCGAATATTTTTCCCTTTACAACTCATAAAAGAGAATAAAAATGGGGGGTCCTCTTTCAAGCTCTTTTCTGACTCTTTAAATAGGAAAAGATTGTCGAGCTCTTGTCAGTTTGAACTCATTAAAGGCTGCAAAACATCGTTTACCCAGTATACGTTTACCCCTTTTTCAGGCTGGGATAAAATATCTACAAAAAAGGTACTCCTTGACTGAAATGGTCAAGCGGTTCTCTCAAGTATCGTTTTCTACTTTTTCAGGCTCGAGAGACACAACTGTACGAAAAGGGACCATGTGAAGTTTTATTTTCTATGTCTTTTTCAAAATTTATAAACATGAAAAAGATATCAAGTTACACTTGTGTCGGACTCGTTAAAACGTTAAACGAAATCGGATTCATCACCATGACATACAAGAGATTCTCCTTCCTAGGGCTCATTAAATTTACTAGGTTGGATTCATCCGAAGGATGAACTTATAGTGCAAGTACATGCTATCCCCTTCAAGCTTGTGATTAAAAAATAATTGGGGTACCTTCCAGAAATGGTGGGGGAAAATGGGAAATTCTATTAGTTGTGCCGACAACTCACTCTTGGACATGACATTTTCTACTTCGTGTCGAGTTGGGATATCCTCCCTTCATCATTGAACTTCCTGGTTGGGCCGTTCATTTTTTCCTTCCATTTGATCTTTGCCATGTTATCATGACCACTAATCCTATGGATCCAAAAGATGCCAAACTCCAGAGTTGTGTCACCAATATGTTCAAGAGTTAGTCCTTATCAATTACATTTACTTCTGATTCTCTACATCATCTGAAATCATTGCATCCCTTTGTCTCGTGGCGATGATGTGGGATACATCATGGCCCTCCTTCGACATGATCGCTTCCTATCGACTTCAGCTCATTATCTAGGAAGCTGGCCGAGAGACTCCTTTCCAGTACCTTAGAGCTTGCATGCCCTAATGGCAAATTCTTCGCACTCGATGAAAAGTTCACATCATTGGCTTTCGATCGGGTAATTTCATGAGTGTTCGACTTCGGTTCCTTTATTCACATTTCATGTATTGTGCTGCTTCTACCTTGAGAGCCATTTTAATTATTGGTGGTTTCTCTCATGCTTGTTAATGGTTCACATCATTGACTGGTGATCAAATGACCTTCTAGCATGTTTGACTTCAATACATTGATTCACATGTTAGGATTTGTACTTTGATCAGGTCGTGTTGGAGCACAAGATCTTGGGCTCAGATTACCCAAGTCTGGGTTGCAAGGCGATGTGGCATGATCATGCTGATATGTATGTCTCTTCAGATGGATGGTTGCGACCATACCATGAGTTGTTATATGTGATCTTTCTCATTCTTTGATGGTTGCGACCATACCTTGGTTTCGATATGATCCTCCTTATTGTATGGTTGCGCCATGCTTTAGGTCCATTCACATGATCATTCTCTGGATGGCTACATCCATACAACGTTTCATGTATCATTTGTTAGAGTTTTCATTGATGTATATGTATCTATGCTTTCTTACAGGTTTTCTGACGATATACTCTGGTTCCCCGCATATACTTGTAAAGCATTTCACCCCTCACTCTAGTTTGGCCTTCATGCTTTAGGGGGCATCTGTTACACAACATTTTGTCACTATCCCTGTACTCCCCATTCCATGATCCTGGAGGACCTCTACAGTGAACCCTACATGCTTCCCCATCATGAAGAAACTCCCATTATGTCCCTCTTCATGAAAAAAACAATTTCATTTTACATAATTTCCCAAGAATCTTCCTTTTACCCTAGTTTACAAGACCGACGCTAATGACACATTTTCTCCTCGCACCGATTTACAAAGATTAAAAATAGGAATAGCGTCATACAATGCTATTGAGCCTTTTCTCAATTGCCCCATTCCTCTTTTAGCAAGTTTTTTAAATATGTGTCAAAGCTTCCAGGTCTAGAAGCTTCGTAACGGAAGTTTGGTAGATGGTTGGGCTGGATGGAGCCAAGGAAGTCAGTTTGAGCTCCTTTACCCTATTAGGATGGAACCAATCCAAGAGATAAGGTCTTCTCCCATGGTAAGAGGAACCATATCCCCTCCATCCAAGCTATATAAACCCCTCTATTTACAGGCTAAACTAGTTTTAGTCTTAGTATTTTTGTAGCTTGAATAATCAACAAGACATCTATAGCTTGTAGCTCTCTAGTTTATGTTTGAGGGAGAACAGTGTCTTTGGTTTGGTTTGAGACTAAAGGGAATAAGCCTTAAAACTTCCATTGTTGGGGCTATCCATGAGATGCTAGCAAAAGTGTGGGAACCCGGGTACGTCGAAGGAGACCAACAATGTTAAGGCATTGGTTGTAATCTCTTTCTGAACTTATATGAATACAATTATTGGTTGATTTCCTACATTAAAGTGTTATCTTACATTTGATGGCTTAATGTTCCTTAAATTGTTAAGTAGGCTTAATGCAATTTATATGCTATCAAATTTGGTGTTGTTGTTTGTTTGGTTGTTTCAGGCATTCGAAGGAAGGAAACGATAAGTAGTCGTAGTAAGGAAGCAATATCATCACCAAGTAGAATAGCATTTTAAGAGGTAGGCCCTCTTATTTTATTATAACTTAAGGAAGTTTTTCATAAACTTTTTGTTTGTGGCTAGACCCGCTCTCTAGGGCTAGAGGAATTGTTTGTGTCTGCACTGAGAATTTACCTACACCACAATAAGTTTTTTGATCTTTTCCTGGTTGATTCTACTTGTATTTGTCCATTGTCCACACCGATATGGATATGTGTGCATAGTAAACTTGAAACCTAATGGTGTTCTCTATGTTATATGAAACTAACTCTAAATTTTTCTAAAATAAATTTAGTCTAAATATTCATATTATTTAATGTTTACAATGATTTTTAATGGAACTGCAACGTTCAAATCAAAACAAACATGTAAAATGTTTCTATTCAAGAGCTTGAACACAAGAAACATAGAACAACATTTGAAAAAACATATTAAAAGGAACCTACTCACCATTAGTTGAAAATTACACAAATTTGCATACTTTTTTTGTATATGCTAAAAGGAGAATGCTAGTCAAAGTAGAAAAAAGCTGTTGACCAAGTACCAACTCAGGCCCACAAACATAGTTTTTTATCTGCAAACTAATAGTTAAGATATTAGTTTCATTCTGAACATGTCACATCATATGTATAAATTGAAAGAATGCTTATTAAAATAACTAAACATAATGCACACTACATAAATATAATTCAATAGTGTAGCCTATTGTACGTGAAACCAACGCGTTATTGTTTATATGAAATTATAGAACCCACTATCAATTTATCTATAATGGCATGGGTGAAGAAGTATGTAAAGTATGGAGAAGTGTAGAATGTGAGGGGAAATTTAAATGAAACCCAAGAAAACTATATTTCAATCACAATGCTTTGGAGGGAAAACCAAGCAACTTGAATAAAGCCAATTAGAAACTGAAAAAAATGCTTTCATATGGCACGATATGTTGATTGATCTAGCCGGATATCATTATAATTATTATGGAACGAGAAAAGCTTGTTCAAAATTCCATATTAGTATTTATTTTTAATTTATCCCCTTATATTTTGAACATGATCGACAATATTTTAAGGTCACCAAATATAATTTTGGTAAAATTGCTAAAGTCTTATTAGTTTGGTACTCACAGTGGAGAGCATTCCACAACTATGAAGCAAAACTATGAACTTTCACATAGAATTATTCTTCACAGTACACACCGAACCATAAAGAAACAAAAGGAGTGAAATTGACAAAAAAATCATGGCCTAAAAACTCAGCACCCTTTCAACTTTAAAAGCAATCCAGACAACCAATCAATATATTGCAGTTCAAAAAACACAAGCTAGGAAAGTTATATACCTTACTGAAACTGTCTTTGCACAAAACATATTCAGTTGTAGCATTTCCCAAAGTTATTGTACTTTGTAAATCATTTCTGTGAGCTCCTTCACGTGTTTTGAACTCACTAAAACTATTGTTGAAATGCTATCTAAAGTATTCATCACCGAAATGATCATAACAATCATGACCATTTGGAAACTTGCGTTTTTTTTTTTTTCAATGATATGAAAACATTTATCAACGGTTAAAGTTGTAATTAATTTCATTCAATGCATAGGATTGCATAAAATTTAGTGAAAATTGCAGTACAATCCTAATTTCAAAAAAATTGATATCTACTCATTATTATCACTGTAATTATATTATTATGATTTTTTGTGGGTAGCCCTCAATAATAAATTTTTAGTCATACAAAATAAGTGAAAATATGAACTTGTAAAATTATAATTTTTTCTTCATTGCGCTAAAACTAGAATGTTTTATTGATTAGTTGAAAATATATTTAGTGTTTGAAAGTGGTTTGTTTATTTATTTTTTCCTCCTTTTTTTTTTCAATCAATTGAAAACATGATAATGCGATCGACATTTGTTTCCTAAATTTTGAAACTTCTAAAATATCATAAGCAGGGTAGACAATACGCTATGCACTTCATTCACTGAGTTTTTGTGCCTAATCAGGAGTCAAAAATCGCCAGTGAAACAACTTGCCAAACAAAGATAATACCCGACCCTTGACTTGCTTTAGGAAATTGTGTCTGAGCCATTATTGTTTTTTATTGTTTGTTGTGCCTGTAAGAGTGGGAGTATCCTCAAATAAATTTCACTTCAAATTGTGCACTAATGTGTTTGTTGCCATTGATTTGGTTCAAATATTTATGTTTTCACTACATGGAAATGCCAAACAAAATAAATGAAAATATTAAAGCACCAGTAGTAGAGAGGTGTTGTTATATTAAATTTTAGTGGATTTTGTACAAAGAGTTTATAATTACTTCATGAATAACATGGAGTGTGTTGACCAATAATAAAAACCAAGCATAATCAATAGAAATCCAAATGATAGGTGCCAACCTTACAATGAAATTTATACTTCTTTCATTTGGTTTCTACCTTTCTCAATGCCATTTTAATTTTTTTTTCATCCAAATCATATTCAATTAAAATACGTAAAATTATTATTGACTATATTAACTGCCTTAAGTGGGAAAAAAAGAGGCTAAATATGACATATTAACATATGTTTTTTATTGCACTTAATAGGTTACATTGTGGATAAACTATCGACAGGATCTTTGAGCTCACGAAGTTAACAATCCTGTGTTACAGAATGTGATGACACATTAGGAATGCTGACAAAATCCATATTTCTTAGCTTTGAGGTTGTATATTTAAATGATGTTTTTTGTACCTAGCCTACAATGGAATGCACTCTCTTTAATATGACACAACCTAATAAGACTACTTGATTTTCATTGCATTGTTTGATGAGCCCCAAAAATGGGTAACTTTATGGGCTCATTTTGCCTATTATTCTCGATTAATCCAGCATTATTCATTGTTTTCTGCATGCTTTTGAATATATTTATTTTAATTGAATGGATGGGAATAGTCACTTGACCACAAAGTCTAATGCGTGCTTATTGCAGATTTTTGGATATTTTTTGGACCAAAGTCAGGCATTTATGAGCAAATTGGCAGCCAAATACGAAGGAACAAGGCTGAGGATTTATAGGATGGGTTTCTCCTACACTAAATGACCCCTTCCTCGAGTTCCCCACCATTAGCTTGGAGTTCAATAGCCCACCAAAGATAATTTCAAGGGGCAACCGAGCAGGTTTAGTGAAGTGGTTGATTAACTGCAGTTTTGGGCAGCCAAGCTCCTAAAGTTAAGGAGGATAGTTGGGAGTCCTCGTGTGCATAAGTGGGAAGGCTTCAAGCCTTGGTAGTGTAGCTATTGAATAGTTTGTTTTCGCACTTTAGTCCAGCTCTGCATTCAGCTCACTTTTCGAGCTCTTTCTGTAAACAGTTTTGTGACATGACTATTATTTTTGAGTAATGAAGATTAATCTTGCTTTGCACCAACTTTGAGCTTTCTTAGGAGGATGTAACTCTTGGGGTTGGGCCCAATCCAAGTGCCAGTACCTCCTTTGTGTACTTTTATGTGTTTTTCTTGCATTCATAGAATAGTTTCTGTTATTTAGGTTAAAATCTTGCTTTGTTACTTAGGTTGTTTTTGATGATTAAGATATGTTTTCATGCTTCAGGTTGATTTGATAGTTTGGTAACAGAAAATATCTACAAAAAGGCCATCAAGCAGTCCTTTATCTCATCTCTCCCTCCTTGGGACCATGAGCTGAAACCAAGGCATAATTGTTGCCACAAAAACACTATTTTTGCCTTCCAATGCAATTGCTAGTGTTAGATTTTAAGTTGGAAAAGTTGATAGCAGTTATGTTTTCATGTTTAGATCTGTTCTTTCTTAATTTCCATAGCTATCATGCATGATTTCATGTCTATAAACTTCTATTCATCATGTTTCTGGTTTTTAGGTCAGATTAGGTCAAAGTAGATAGAACTCTGGTTTTTCTCAGTCTTTGTTTCATCAGTTTTGGAAAATAGTGTGCAGAGCACCTGTGATACATTCCTACCTACCCTTCCTCCATCATATAACCTGTTCCAGCCCCTAATTAAATATTTCTTCCCTTCATCTGCCACACTTTCCTATCTTTCCCCCATTTCTACATTCTTGTGCAACATTGCTCTCTCCATCCTTGAACAAATCAAACCATCTTCATCACTCCTTAGCTTCATTTACCAGGTCCTAGACCCCTTAAAATTCTTATCTATCCTTCATTTCCACTTTCCCACCGTTTTTCCACCATCAACCCTCTAAAAACCACTTTCGGCCAGTTCCTGTAGAACTTCCTATAGAACCCCTGCAGAGTTCCTGTAGAAGTTCACACGCGCAGTTTTTCAAGATCTGATCATTGTGAAATTCTCCAGAAGGGTGCTAGGGACTCCTTAGGTCCTCTTCTCACTTTCCCAACCTTCTGCAAGCACCCACTCCATTTCCTTTTGCCAATAAACCTCTGCACAGTCAAAAGTAGTTAAAGCACATGCATAACAATTCAACAAAATTACTCAAAAATACAAAAAGATGATTTTTCCATATTTTCCTTCAGAAGTAGCTTAACTACATGCATCTTACCTTTTCAAGAATCAATGGCATCCATTCCAGCATCTTTCATCTCTTTTCTTGCACCAATAGGGTTAGTCGGTAAAACTAGGGTTTGCTAGGGTTTGCATTTCCTTTCAACTTTCAGCTTCTTTACGCAAGTAGACTAGTCTCTTTTGAGTTAGCTTTCATCCATCATAGTTAAAATCTTCTTCTAAGAACTCATAGAAGTTGGCTTGAGCTCCTAGCGAACTTATGCCAGCTGATCAAGTGACAACCTGCAGTAAGAGCTAGTACTTGTGCATACAGCACCGTCGCTTCCAAGTTTGTTACAACTACTGGGTTGATAAAAGTAAAGAAGGGAGCCCTGGGAGTTGCAGCATTATTGCTGCAATACTGGAGCCCACCATATTTTTGGCGCCGTTGCTGGGGAAGCGTCAGAGTATTTTTTATTACTACTTTTCCTCTATTTTCTACTGCAACATTCTGCTAAGTAGTTTATTTCCGGAAAAGTAGATTAGACATTTCCTGCTTTCATTTCATTTCAACAAGCGTAGATTAGATATTTCCCACTTTCATAGATTATCATTTCAATTCCATAATTTCAATTCTGCAAGCGTAGATTAGCATTTCAATTTTGCAATTTCAATTCTGCAAGTGTAGATTAGCATCTCAATTCTGCAATTTCATTTCAACAACATAGACTAGTCATTTCCTGCTTTCATTTCAATTCTGCAATTTTCATTCCAGCAAGGTTTATTTTAGTTAGTTGCAATTTCTTGTTCAATCAATTTTAGTTTTGCAAGTACAAGTACAGAAAAACACAAAAAAAAACCAAAAATATTTCCTTTCATGCCTCATAGGAACAAAGACAATTCAGGAAAATTCCTACCCAACACCCCCACCAGAGCACTGAGTCACCCTTCTCTCTTCTTTGGTGGCAGTGATCCAGAAGAACCTATAGATGAACCTCCAGAGATATATGAAGATCATATAATAGAAGAAGAGCAAGAAAACTTTCCTCCTGAGACCATGGCTAAACACATAAACGGTATAGGAAATGAGTTGAGAATAGAAGGCGTCGTTCCCGTCCGAGAGACCAATGGGGACACAAAAATGAAAAACATAAGCCCCTCAGCCTTACCTCACTTCCATGGATTGACCACTAAAGACCCTGATACCTTCTTTTTTGAGTTTTCTGTCCTTTTTCGAACTTATGACTATGGAGAAGACGAGAAAAAGTTGAAACTCTTTCCCTCTACCCTCAAGGGTGCAACACTATGCTGGTTCATGGGGTTACCTGGAAACAGTATCACAACTTGGGCTCAGATGTAGCAAGCCTTTAACAACAAATATCGGGATTACTATAGGTCAAAGGAAACAAAGGGAGAAATCTTTTGAATGACCATGGGAAGTGATGAATCTTTAGAAGACTATGAAGAAAGGTTCCAACTCAGTTATAAAAGGGCTAGGTGCACACTTGAACCTGAATCTCTAAAGCTGGTTCTACTCCAAGGAGTCCCTGAAGACCTTCTAGATACCCTCCATTTTCTAGTTATGGGAGACATCTACCAGTTACCTTATGATGACATAAAGAATGTGTTGAGAAACCATTCTAGGGCATCCCAAAAAAGAGGTAGGGGGAGTCAATTTTCAGCTAGTATCACCTTCTCCAAACATGAGTTTGAAAATCAGATGAAAGACCTCAAAAGTGAGGTGAGATAGACCATTTCCATGCAAATGGATACCTTCTGAATCCAACAGAAGTAAGAGGAAGCTAAGAGGGCTTTGGCCATCTTTGGTCCCAAATGCATAAGGAAGCATCCTCAGAACGAGTGTCCATTACACTCTGTATAGGTATGTTTCATTTGTGAGGTAAACCACCCTACAAACTAGTGCCCAACCTTACCCGGATTTAAAGCTATGCACCAAGGGGCTGAAGGAGCCACTGAACCACTCTACTTCATGAATCAAAGGAGGCCACATGGACCCAGACCTTACTAGTAGGAGATGCAAGGGACATCCCAGACTTATTACAACCCCAACTAATCCACTCACATACCTTCTTGGGGTCCCCCTGCTCATCCTTCCTGGTCCACACCCCCTCCTTGGTCATATCCATCTCAATACCATACTCAATCTGCTACTCATTCATTTCATTTTCATGTTCAGCCACAACCTCAGTGGAATGCACCTCAACATGGGTGGAGGCCCCAGTACAACTCTCCTCTCGCTATTTTGCCTCCACCACCTGCTCAACCACAACCATTACATCTTGCTCTTGCAAGACAACACCAGATACCTGCTCAATCGAACTTGAACCCCAATAACAGACAGGCCCAATAGGTATATATTGGAGAGACAACATGCCCTACCTATGGTGTGGAAATTCAGGAGATCAACCTATGATCTGGGAAGGTCCTCCCAGATAGCCAACCTCCTCCTAAGGAGGATGAAGAAGAGAAATAGGAAAGTGAACCCAAAGCCATTCAACGCTTTCCTAAGAGACTAACTGGAACCACGCAACCAAACCCAGAAGAGACTGAACTTCTGGGAGAACTTAAATAGTTATGTGTAAAAATACCAATTCTCCAGGCCATAAAAGGTGTACAAATCTACAACAAATTGATCCAAGAGAAGTGTTTCAGGCACCCAGGCAGGCACGAGAGAGATGCCCCAACTATCAATGTCATAGGAAAACTGTCCAACCTGATGTTGGGACAAGTAATCTATCCAAAATATCTTGACCCTAGGAGTCCTGTAGTCGATGTCCACATCAATGGCACCATAATCCCCCACGCCCTGATTGATCTAGGGGCTGCCATTAATGGGATGACCAGGGACACTATGCTCAAACTCAACCTTCAAATTTCCCTAAGAAAGACCTCAACAGTACCGCAATTAGCAGACCACTCCACTGTGACCCCCGAGGGGATTGTGGAAGATGTCATGGTCTCCATTGATTCTTAGGAGTACCCTGTAGACTTCTTGGTCCTTCAGCCAAAGGAAAAACTCACTGGATACCTCCTGATTTTGGGAAGGTCTTGGTTAGCTACTACAGATGCTTATATCAGTTTTTGAGCTGGGAGCATGACCATCAAGAATGGGCCTATGTCCAAACATCTAGTCCTATACCCTCCTGCCAAACCTATGCTAGAACATGACTTACCTCTCTAGTTGGAGGAGGAAGTTGAGGATGAGGTCTACTCTGCACCATTGTGTACAGTGGAAGCCATCAGGGGAGTTCCTCAAACCGAGGATGACCTTATTAAGAATTTGATTCAAAATACGCCTCCCAGTGTGTTGCCATTAGAAGAGTTGGTAGAAGACACCCAAGCCAGTGCTTCAACGGATCTCTACGTGGCTGATCCGACCTCTCCTCGAGTTAAGAATGTGGAATTTGGCCCTGAAAGAACCTTAAAGATCGACTCATCCCTATCCTCCTCTCAGGAGAAAGAGCTGTATAGCTTATTGAACAACCATTTGGATGCTTTTTCTTAGAGCTATAAGGAGATGAAAGGAGTCCACCCTTCAGTCTGTACCCATCACATTTACATTAAAAAGGATTGTAAACCAGTCAGGCAGCCTCAAAGGAGAATGAATCCAGCTCTTAAGGACATTGTCAAAGAATAACTGCAAAAGTTGCTAGATGTAGGATTCATCTACCCCATCTCTGACAGTGAGTGGGTTTCTCCTTTAGTGCTTGTGCCCAAGAAAAGCAAGAAGTGGAGAATCTGTGTAGATTATCGAGAACTTAACAAAGCTACCAAGAAGGACCATGTCCCTTTGCCTTTCATAGATCAAGTGTTAGATGGCCTAGCAGGGAAGAAGTTCTTTTCCTTCCTAGATGGGTTTAGTGGGTATAATCAGATCCAAATCAACTCGGAAGACCAAGATGAGACCACTTTCACTTGTCCATGGGGTAACTTTGCCTACCGGGTTCTTCCCTTCGGGTTATGCAATGCTCCTACCACTTTCCAGAGAGCAATACTAAGCATATTTGCTGAGCTGGTTCATGATTCGGTGGAAAGCTATATGGATGACTTTACTCCTTATGGATCCAACTTCCAAGAAGCATTGACTAACCTAGGAAAAGTTTTAACCAAGTTTATTGAAATGAACCTGTCCCTCAGTCCTGAAAAATGTGAATTCATAATGACTAAAGGGACTGTGCTAGGTCATACAATTTCTCAGTAAAGATTACAAGTGGATCCCAATAATATTGCTATCATCCAAAGGGTCCCACCTCCTCAAAAGATAAGAGATGTTAAGAGTTTTCTAGGCTTAGCAGGATATTATAGAATATTCATTAAAGATTTTAGTAAGCTAGCCTCTCCATTATTTGGTCTTTTAAGGAAAGATGTTGAGTTTATATGGACTGAAAACTATCAAGAGGTTGTGGATGTGTTGAAAGGTACGTTGGTAACTGCCCCAATCTTGAGAGGTCCAAACTAGGCCCTACCTTTTCATATTCACACAGATGCCTCGAACAAAGCCATAGGAGTAGCCTTAGGACAAGTTGAAGAGAAGCTACCATATTCCATATATTTTGTCAATAAAAACATGTCCAAGGCAGAGTTAAACTATACTGTAATCGAGAAAGAGCTCCTAGCTATAGTCAATTCCCTAAACAAGTTCAGACACTACGTCACTGGTTATCAAACATTCGTATACATTCTTCATGCTACAATTAGGTATTTGATGAATAAACCTGATGGAAACGCTTGTATCATTAGATGGTTACTTTTATTGCAGCAATTTGATTTGACCATTGTTGATAAGCCAAGTAAGGAAAATGTTGTTGTTGATTTTCTGTCTAGGCTAGATTTGGTTGTAGGTGAAGAAGGGATGGTGGATGATCAAATGCCATATGAACACATGTTTGCTACTTCAGTACTCTCTCCGTGGTTTGCTGATATAGCAAATTATTTGGTTTCAGCTCAGTTCCCACCATACCTGTCCTCAAAAGAGAAGAGCAAGATCATGAGGAAAAGTGTCCCATTCACTTGGATTGGGGGTAATCTTTTTAAACTTGGCCCAGATCAAATTTTGAGGCGGTGTGTCAGGGAGGAGGAAGTTTTTGACATCCTCCTAACTTGTCATGATGGGCCCTGTAGGGGCCACTTTGCAGCAAAGAGGACTACTTTTAAGATTTTGAAGGCAGGCTAGTATTGGCCCACTCTTCATGAAGATGTCAGGAGATACATCAAGAAATGTGACCGATGTCAAAGGATGGGGAAACTGACTCCAAGGGATGAGATGCCCCTACAACCTCAAGTAACTTTCGAGCCATTTGAGAACTAGGGCATGGTCTTTGTGGGTCCTATCAACCCTCCTTCAAAACAAAAGTCTTACATCATTATGTGCAGGGACTACCTGATGAAGTGGGCAGAAACAAAGGCAATCAAGGCAGCAACAAAAGAAAAAGTAGCTGAGTTTTTGAGGGAAAATATCTTCTACAAGTTTGGCTACCCAAGAGAGTTAGTCATAGATCAAGGAAGTCAGTTTACCTCTAACCTGATTGAAGCCCTGCTCACTTATCACAAGATTAAGCACAGAACTTCCACCCCTTATCATCCGCAAGCAAATGGACAGGTGGAAGTCACTAACAGAACTTTGGAAGAGATTTTGACTAAAGTGGTGAGCAGTAGCAAAAAATATTGGGCAGATCGCTTGGTTGAGGCCACCTGGGCATATAACACTACTTGGAAAACTACAATAGGTTTCACACCCTATGAGCTGGTCTACGGAAAGAAGGCTTTCCTGTCCATAGAATTTGAATATAACACATTGAGGTTGGCAGCTCAGCTGGACCTTGATTTCATCCATGCACAACAGAAAAGATTACTGCAGCTGAATGGATTAGATGAACAGAGAATGCAGACCCTTCTCCACTCAGAGGTAGTCTAACTTCAAAGAAAGATATGGCATGACTAGCACCTTAAAGAAAAGCAATTTTAGCCAGAAGATTGGGTGCTATTATATGATTCAAGATACAAGGATTTCAAGGGAAAGCTGAGGACAAGATGGTTGGGACCATATACAATGGAGAAATGCAACGACAATGGTTCAGCCCTTATCAAGACCATTCATGAAGAAGCCATCTCCATGCTCATCAATGGGCATCGATTGAAAATCTACAGGAAGCCCCTTTCTAAGCAGGCATTCATTGAAACTTTGGGTAAATTAGTGCTAGTAGTAGAGCAGGTCCCTGTCTCCACTCCACCCACACCTTCAGCAAAAAAAGAAAAAAAGGAATAAAGCATCCTTGGGTGAAAAACTCTTCGAGGAACCTAGGGAAGATAGTGAGGGTGAAAACCTCCTGGAGGCATGTTATGAAACCAGCTCACAAAAAAAAAGAAAGAAGAAAAAAGAAAAATAAACATAATTTCTGTTGAATAAATTGCAAGTTGCAGGAAGGTCATTACAGGTTTTAGGAGGATCGCAAAAGACAAAGACAAAGGTCATAACCAGGCTGCAAGCATCCCTCACAATCCATTCCTCCATGACCATTACCCTTTCCTAAGATTTGGTCTCATTCAGGCTAAGATTTCACCTTCTACAGGAAATTCTATATCTTCTACAGGAAGATCCTGTCGAATCTACAGAAAGGCCAAAATCGATCTCAGAAGAGGACCCGAAGGTAGGGAATCTGTCTATGAGGCATGTAAACCTCTCTACTTCCATCCATCACCATATGTCGCCCTTTTTCCATCTCTGTACACCTCCATTGCACTCATTTTTATGTCCCTGCATAGTCACACACAGAAACCCTGTTTCCTTCATGTTGCCAGCAAATTTTTAATGACAAATAAAAGCAGTAGATTTTCACTCACCATACCTGATACTCTCCATCTAGACTCCTTATCAGCCAAGACCATCTCCAGCAGTTGTATCCCTGCTCATTCTAGCTTGCATTCTAGGAGGAGAAGCAACTATAGGATATCCTACAGGATTCCTGTAGCAGCTAATCCCTCTGAAAGACATACTCCAGAGATAGGGACAACAAAGTATGGCATATGAAACATGCATGGATCTCTACTTGAACATGTGAACATCAGCAAACGCCTGAGGCCAAGCACACAATGTGCAAGTAGCAACAACAATGAAGAAATGGGTTCCAAAATCCGAAATATGCATAACATGGCCGTGACTATGCAAGTAAGTGCCTAAACCTTTTCTTCAATTGCATAAATCATATTTCAAGGTTGTGTGATGATGGGAATGGTTCAGATTGAGTGGAATCAGTGGCTAGTCAACTGGCCACCCTCGGCCAGTTACACATCCTCGTGGAATCCAAACAAGCCCCGTTAAATTCAAAATTATCGATTAGATACGCAGCCAACACCTGTGGAAGTTCCATTCAGGAAGAAATCTTCGGGACTAGTAGTGGTGGCGGCGGATAATGAGAGAAAGGGAGGTGATGGCAGTCAGATGGCATGCAGACACATTATGGCTATGACGGGGGATCAACAGTTCAGTTTGGCCACCTCATTCCCTCACCACGAATCACACCTGCAGTTAAAAGACAACTCAGTTGAAACTTCACCACCCTTTGTTCATTCTTCACTCACGACGTTCACGACTAGAGTACGCATCTACCGCTTCTAGAGAAGCTAACCAGTCATCCTCCACCAATTTTCTGCTTGTTTTTTTGAAAATCTCCTGCCTATCCAGCTCTACTTAAAGCACAGTTTCATTCTACAAGAGCCGAGATATTTTTACAAGAAGGGTTCTACAGGAAAGGCAGAGCACAGCTCTGCAAAAAGAAAACTCGAGATTTTCATCGAAATTCAAGCTCAAAACAAGGTAGTCTCGGGAAAACTTCTTTGTGCATGATTTGTTTGAGTAAAGTAGTGAATTGAACACAGTAGTACATTGAAAAAGAGAGTGAAAATCTGCCTGTGCATTAAAAGAGTGAAAGTATGCCTACATCTTTCCCTGAGTCTGCACAGTCTCTTTTTCTCTCTGCATCTAAAATCTCCCCATCCTTTTTCAAATTCTCCTGTAAGAAAGATACATGTAGCAGTAAAGGCTAGCATGTGTGCGTGTGTATGATTCTATGTGCAAAGAAAAGAACCCGTGTCCTTATCCTTTGTTATGTAGAGAAAATTCTTTCTTTTCAAAGCCAAGAAGTCAAATTCAGGGTGGTAGTAGTTTAAAATAGGAGAATTATTGCCATTTAATATTGCAAAGAAGCACCCGGGAAATTCCTTCTTGGGTTTAAAAGAAACCAAATTCAGCTATCCTCTGTTTCAGTGATTGACTATTTTTTCCAACTGAGCATTTTCTTTTCTAGTTAAAACACAAAAAGAGCACTCAACACCATGCCAGGAGGATTCATAAGGAAAGAACCCTCAGACTCTAGCAAATTACACAAGCGCCCTGAGGTGGTGGACCTTTTCACCAAGGCAAACTGGATATCCTTCTTTGACAAAATTCAGGGTTATGATGAGGAGATAACTAAAGAGTTTTTGATGTCCCTAAGACCACATTCAAAGACACATGCCACAGTTAGTTTTAGGGGTTTGACTCTAGAACTTACACCTGATATCATTAGTAGAATTACTCGTCGACCATTGGGGCTCCCTTGGAGCAAAGAGGAGAGATCATTGGGACAAGTTGCTAAGAAAACATTTTTTTTGCCCGAGTAGCATCCTGTAGAAGATAAAAATGGGGTTAGAAGGACAAGCTTGCCTTCTCTCTGGAGTGAAGTTAGTTATCAAATAATGAAGTATATCACATGTGAAGGGAGGTTCAACATCATTTATGGATACCATTTTAGGTTGCTACATGAAGTAAACTATGGGATGGACTTTCCTCCAGCTAGAAAACTGAGCATCCCATATTTCCTCATTTAGTCCTTAATTGAATGTGGTACAAAGCTAAATGAAGGGATCCCAGATCAGTTGGCCCACCATGGGCTCATCAAACTATTGGTGGAAGATGCTTTACACACATATACTATCCCCATAGCTTGGGAAATCTTTAGAAATATGTCTAGGGATGATTACATTATAACTTTCGCTGAGAACATCACCCCGTCTAGCAGTGATGAGGGGGAGAAAACTGAAGAAATTGAGAAGAACAATGATGATGGAGCACAAGGCATTCAAGCAGAGGGAAAAACAAAGGAAGAATATAAAGAAAAATAAGAATTTGACAAGATTGCTGAGCCTAAAATAGAGAAAGAGACAAAAACAAAAATAACAAAGGAAAAGAGGACACCGATTGGAAAGAAAAAGGCCAAAAAAACCCAAAAGAAGGTTGCCACATCCAAAGTAGGCACCGAGAAAGAGAAGGAAAAGACACACCCTGAGATATCAGTAACACAGGCATAAACAGTGGGCATAGAGATTTCTATAGGAAGTGAAGGAAAAGAACAACGGCAAGAGGAATCCCCTGAAATGTTGGCACGGGAAGTAGCAGCTATGCTTGCTGCATTAAGCACACCTACAAAGAAAAAAGGAAAAAGAAAGAGGCAAACCTCCATGTACTTTAAATCCAGAAGAAGCACAAGGATCAAAGTGGGCAAACCCCAGCCATCGTAAAAGGAACCAATTGTCATTGAGGACACAACCACTAAAAGGAAGGAAGAGTCTCCTTCCAAGATATCTATCACCTATGAAAGAGGAAGCCCACAAACCTCCACCTAGAAAGAGAGAATTAGGATGATGGACTCAAAGGTAGCTCTACAGGAAGCTAAAATAGCTCTATAGGAAACTCTAGCCAAGTTAAAAGAGACTGAGAAATTGGAGGAGAAGGCATCCAAACAATCACAAGGAGAAGACAAGACCGAGGAAATACTGGAACCAAGCCCTCAGCCTAGTTTGGGCTCAAATTACAACTTGTTAGAAAGTGGGAAGATCATCCCACAGAAATTTAATGTACCACTTTTCTTTGCATTGGAACAGGAATGGGTCAGGACTGACACTTGGACAAGAATTGCCAAATCCAAGGGAGTTATAGGCATAGGCCACCTAGAAGAACAAATAAAAGAATCAAGAAGAGAGTTGGCCATTGTGAGGCACATAGAAAGCAGCAAAAGAGCCCATCTACAGGAGGAGAATGAGCTGCTGAAAAAGTAGTTGCAGCTACAGGAAGGTCATAAGGAAGATAGGCTGTCCATTTTGGGAGGGCAGCAGCAACAAGAGGGACCTCCAACGAAAAAGGAAACAACCGAGAAACAATAGAGAGAGGAAAATCTACAAGCTGATGTTGAGATGCTGACAAAATTGCTGCAGGAGAAGGAGTCTCAGGCAGTAGATGAAATACAGGGTTTAAAACAACAGTTGCAAGAAAAAGAAGCCCAAATGGCCTGCATGGCCAGCTGGGCAGTAGAAGATTTACAATGTAGGCAACCTGCTAAGTCCTATGCATTATATCTTAAATATCAATGGTTGCAATTTCAAATTAACACATTGGCCCAAAGGGACACCATTCCATTCCAGAATTACAATCAGAGTATGTATTTGTGTGACAATAGCTCAGCTGAAGATAAGTCCAAGTTAGCAGAATTTTATTTACACAACTTGGCACTTCCAAACATGAATCTATGGGACCCCAATGTTGCATTGGGAGATGTACATCTCATGGCTATGGCTTCTGGGTTAAGCCACGAGGAAAAGAGGGCAGTAGAAATTTAGAAGGTTATGGACAGGGAGCTAAGTGAGCCACTCATGATTAGGGCAGAACCAGAAGATCCCTTAGCTTTAGTATATGCTCATCAACACCTTGCCAAAAACCCTCAAGTTCTCCCAGATTACGTTGAAAGGCAAGCTCCGACCATTGTTCACTTTGAAGACATGGAAAGTCTATTTGGTGATAATTGCATTCATGCTTGCACAAGGGGATGGAACACATTGTCCCATAGTCTGAAAATAAGAGAGTACCACTCCCCAACCAGAATGAGGGAGGCATTGACAAGAGTGCCACTTTATAAATAGACAATGCAAAACCTAAAGGCCAACTGGATTGGCCTAAAGTTCAATCCTCCATTACTTTTAGGACTACTAGAAGGGGTCAAGGAAGAGCAAGAACACAGGCAATGGGAGGAAGTAGAAAGAAAGGCAGGGTTTCATGACCGAGAAGAGGACATCACCTTAGAAACCTGAGATGTTAGAGAAGCAGTCAAAGCAATCAAAGATGATGAAGTGAATTAGTTGCTCAGAGGATGAACGACACATTCAGCAGGGGGTGATGATGAGCCCCAAAAATGGGTAACTTTATGGGCTCATTTTTCCTATTATTATCGATTAATCCACCATTCTTCATATTTTATGCATGCTTTTAAATATATTTATGTTAATTGAATGAATGAGAATAGTCACTTGACCACAAAGTCTAATACGTGCTTATTGCAGATTTTTGGACATTTTTTGGACCAAAGTCAGGCATTTATGAGCAAAAAGGCAGCAAAATATGAAGGAACAAGGCTAAGGATTTATAGGAGGGGTGTCTCCTACACTAAATGACCCCTTCCTTGAGTTCTCCACCATCAACTCAGAGTTCAACAACCCACCAAAGATGATTTCAAAGGGCAGCTGAGCAGGTTTAGTGAAGTGGCTGATTAACTGCAATTTTGGGTAGCCAAGCTCCTAAAGTTAAGGAGGACTGTTGGGAGCCTTCATGTGCATAAGTAGGAAGGCTTCAAGCCTTGGTAGTTTATCTATTGAACAAATTTTTTTCGCACTTTAATGCATCTCTGCATTCAGCTCACTTTTTGGAGCTCTTTCTGTAAATAGTTTTGTGACATGACTATTATTTTTGAATAATGAAGATGAATCTTGCTTTCCACAAGCTCTGAGATTTCTTAGGAGGTTGTAGCTCTTGGGGTTGGGCCCTACCCAAGTGCCAGTACCTCCTTTGTGTACTTTTATGTGTTTTTCTTGCATTCATAGAATAGTTTCTGTTATTTAGATTAAAATCTTGCTTTCTTACTTAGGTTGTTTTTTATGATTAAGATAGTTTTCATGATTCAGGTTGATTTGACAGTTTGGTAACAGAAAAGATCTACAAAAAGGCCATCAAGCAGTCCTTGATCTCATCTCTCCCTCCTTGGGACCATGAGCTGAGACCAAGGCGTACTTGCTGCGACAAAAACTATGTTTTTGCCTTCCAATGCAATTGATAGTGTTAGATTTTAAGTTGGAAAAATTGATATCAGTTGTGGTTTCATGTTTAGATCTCTTCTTGCTTAGTTTCCATAGCTATCTTTCATGATTTCCTATCTATAAACTTCTATTCATCATGTTTCTAGTTTTTAGGTCAGATTAGGTCAAGTAGATAGATCTCTAGTTTTTTTCAGTCTTTGTTCGATCAGTTTTGGAAAATAGTGTGCAGAGCACCTGTGATACATTCCTACCTACCCTTCCTCCATCATACAAATTGTTCTAGCCCATAATTCAATATTTTTTCCCTTCATCTGCCACACTTTCCCAACTTGCCCTAATTTCTACATTTTTGTGCAACATTGCTCTCTCCATCCTTGAACAAATCCAACCATCTTCATCACTCCGTAGCTTCATTTACCAGGTCATAGAACCATTAGCATCCTTATCCATCCTTAATTTCCACTTTCCCACCATTTTTCCATCATCAACCCTCTAAAACCCACTTTCAGCCAGTTCTTGTAGAACCCCTGTAGACTTCATGTAGAAGTTCACGCCAGCAGCTTTTCGAGATATGATCATTGTGGTATTCTCCAGAAGGGTGCTATGGACCCCTTAGGTCCTCTTCTCACCTTTCCAACTTCTTGAAAGTGCCCACTCCATTTCCTTTCACCAATAAACCTCTGCACAGTCGAAAGTAGTTAAAGCACATGTATAATAATTCAGCAAAATTACTCAAAAATACAAAAAGATGATTTTTCCATATTTTCCTTCATAAGTAGCTTAACCGCATGCATCTTACCTTTTCAAGAATCAATGGCATCCATTCCAGCATCTTTCATCTCTTTTCTTGCACTAGTAGGGTTATTCGGTAAAACTAGGGTTTGCTAGGGTTTACATTTCCTTTCAGCTTTCAGCTTCTTTCTACAAGTAGACTAGCCTCTTTTGAGTTAGCTTTCATCCATCATAGTTAAAAGCTTCTTCTGAGAACTCATAGAAGTTGGCTTGATCTCCTAGCGAACTTGTGCTAGCTGATCAAGTGACAACCTGCAGTAAGAGCTAGTACTTGTGCATACAACACCGTCACTTCCAAGTTTGTTACGAACTACCGGGTTGATAAAAGTAAAGAAGGTTTCCCTAGGAGTTGCAGGATTATTACTGCAATACTGGATCCCACCATTGTTGTCGAAATTTATGTCACTAGAAGCCTTAGCCTGTGTAGTATGTTAGCATTGACTTAACAAAGTATCATATTTCTTGAGTTGTATGCCCTTCAGGAGTCACCAAGTTCTTAGCTATGGATCGTTGAAATATTGTCTCTGCAGAGATTCCTAGAGCTCCTTGTCCCCAAGAAACAAATGTTTACAAACCCAAAAATTTCCCATTGTACGGCTATCCATAGGACTCCTGCTAGTATTTGAACGTTGAATAAATATTCCCCATCCCCTAATCGAATGCCAATATTCATGTGCCCTTTTTTATTCTCCGAGAACCTCCTAGTCTTAGAAACAATTTCCTTCTCTTAATATTCATAAGGATAGCACCAACGAGTGATGTGGTGATTCGTTGTGGATTTGGCAGCACACTAGTGAGGTCTAGCTGATTGTAAAACCACTGCAGCCAACCCATAGCTAAATACATGTTGGGTGGGTAGAGTGCCCAAGAAAAAACTAAGCCCTAATAAAAGGTGAAAAATATATGTGGAAATCAAACCTTCAAAGTTCTAATCAGATAAGGCTTATCCATTTAACTTTATGATGACCTAGTTGTGGTAAATCTGGATTGGACGCCTAGGAATCACCCTATCACTATGCGTAATATGAAGCAATGATGTGGCCAAAACAATCAATTGATAAAAGCATCAGGAATCGGAAGGTAGTTGAGATCGGGACTGGCCACAGGTAAAGGAGGTTGAAGTACCAAGAAATAGGACTGATGTTGACTAGGCCGAAGGTTGCAGGTTGGGATTAGAAATAACAAAATTGGGTGAGACCACTAAAAAGGTAGCCATGTGGAGGATAAAGGGGCATGAAAATAATAATGTTGTGCACATGAATGAATAGGGCTGACTTCAACTACTCTTCGAGCTGACTATTGCCACTTGTCACACTGAGTCGCTTCCACGTGGGAGATGAACGATCTCATATCATATATTAATATTTTAAATCTAATCAAGGTTGGGGTTGCACTCATAAAAAGAAGAAATAAGTACCAACGAAAGTAAATGACCTTGACTATGTCGGAGGTCGAGGGTTGGGCCTAGAAATAACAAAACTATATGCGTGAATAGATATTGTCAACTTTGACTGGCCTTTGAGATGACTACTACTACCTAGACCATTGAAACATTGCCACATGGTAGATGAATGATGTTGTTAAAATGTATATTGTCACATGGGCCACCAAAATGATGCAACATCATGTGTGTGTGTGTGTGTATATATATATATAAGAGTATTATATATTATTATCTTTAATTTAGTAAGGGTTGGGCCTACAAATTACAACGTTACGTGCGTGAATGAATAGGGACGACTCTGATTGCCCTTTAAGTTGATTTTTGTCGCCTATCCCACTGAGGCATTGCTATATGGAATAACGCTAACTGGCCTTCGAGTTGAGTACTAAAACCTAGGCCAATGAGACATTGTCATGTGGAAGATAAATGATGTTTTTATTATGTCATACTGCCATGTGGGCTGAGTCACTGCCACATGGTATATATATATATATATATTATATTATATATATATATATATATATATATATATATATATATATATATATTATATATATATATTATATATATATATTATATATATATATTATATATATATATATATATATATATATATATATATATATATATATATATATATATATATATATATATATATCAAAATATTATATATTAATATTTTAAATTTAGTCAGTGATGCAGGAATCATCAATTAACCATAGTCTTCATAATATTTGAATAAACTCTATTTTCCCCAGGAACTTTTAACTCTTCAAACAAGTGAAACCTTTATTAATGAATGGTTAAGGCCCCATTAATCAATTCCCATGCGGAATGAATTTCTAATGCCAACATAGGAAAACCCCTGTCCATATACTCTTATCGAGACTTAATCACCCCTCAAGCCTTCATATATGATTTTATTTAACCTTTTCATTAAGTCATTCCTATCATAACTTTAAAACCCCTCTTAACCTTCATATATAACTTTTCCTTCTTTAACTTTGGTTATTTAACCCTTTATCACATAAAACCTTCCATCAATGTTATTTTCCTTTATAAACCATTTACAAAGGACTTATACACAAAACATACCTTTTTTCCACCATGGTAAGGCCTCTGCATAGATCTCGAGGCTACCTTTATCGCAATCAGGTATAGCTCTTCCACAGCACAACACCTTATCGCAATATTGGAATACACAAGAATTACACAAAATCTCACTCTGAACACATATGGCGGATCTCAAATTTTATGCACCCGCTTCTATAAATCGTCGGGTCTACACTTTTAATTGCTCCACAGTGCTAACATCGATCTCCGCTAACTCCGATCTCCGATCACCAATATAGCTTAATTGCATATCGGAGCTGCAACTATCCACCGTCCGCTAGCCCTTGATCTCCCTGATTTCTGATCGTCGATTACTTCTAGACTATTGATCTGAATTCCAATCCGACGGTCCATGTCTTATCACATCATCTTAATTGCAATTATTCAAAGGCCCAATTCCGATATCGTTCCAATGGTATCCACCGATGTGATTAACTCCCGATCGTTGATCTTCTAGATCTAACAGTTGTTGTGCGCCGAACTTCACTTCTCCACTCTTCCTTTTTATTCAATTTTTACGTTGTTTTCAGTGTTGGTTGTGGTTTTCGGATTTCTTCAAAAGGTTCTCGGTCTTCATTATTCTACTTAAAATCTACACTCTTCCTTGATCTCTGTCTCTATAGAGCTCCACCTGATATTCTAATGGATTCAATGATCCACTGTGGTCTTTTCTCTCGCCTCCTCCTCTGTGTATTCCACAGAACTCAGCCTGCGCACGAATTTATACATAATGTTGGTTCACACATAAATCATCCTTCAACATTCTAATAACACATTTATACAATCTGAAAATAAATCACTAGATATATATATCTAAATGAAAGATTACATATCAAATTACTCTATCTCTCGTCCTAATTCTTCTTATTCGTGGCCTCTATTTCAACTCTACCCGTAGGCTTCCAATCAAAACCTTTGCTATCTGTCTAGTCTATCTCTCACCTGTCTAACCCATTGAACTACCTAAAATATTAAAATTTATACAAGAATGGATTCATGAACCAATTCTGGTTCAAATCCAAAAATCTCTTGCACTCCCCTAAAGAATCTCTTCAATTCCACCTCTATCTCAAACAAATCCTAAATGAAGCTTTTGAATCCCTCAAATCCTCACTCTTCCTAAGATTACTCAACTTCCTCTCAAATCTCTACATTCACAATATATTCTTCATTAATCAGATTTACAATTAAAAATCCCCTAAACTCAACTTAAACTTAGGAAAATAATAAAAATATTAAGGGAACCCACTCCCTTTCGTAAATGTGAAATAAGACTCATGGGTCTTATAAGCTTTGAATAATGCTCCTGCATCAGATTTCCGAGGTTGAAATAATTCATGGACTCCTATTCATGAGTCTTTCCAATTCCTGTGTTGTAAACTTCATCATATTTCCTCTTCCAACTAGCTGCTTGATCTCTTTCAACTGCAGGTGCATTTACTGCCTCCTTTGGTTTTCTTGGGTGCCAAACTTGGTGTTGTGGATGTCCTTTTGCTCTGCATTCATAAGCATCTCCTTTGCATAATGTGTTGGTGCTAATACTCTACATAAACATCTCCTCAACCAACATAAATATCTTCTTCTCTATCCGTTGTTGTCTTGTCAACATCTCAATAGAATTGGTCTCCATATTTATGTATTCTCTCTTGTCCTGTACCTGACTATTTCTTTTGATTTTTGGCATCTCCTTTTGTATATAAAATGATCACTGGCATCTCCTTTTGTATATAAACCAATTTCTTTATGATGTCCTGTATATCCTTCCATCTTCCCTTGATTCGATGACTTTGACAATTCTTTATACTCATCACCTTTGTAGTTCTCATCACCCACCTATCCAATAGCTTATGTAGAGTCCTTCCAATCTCAAAGGAAGACGGGTTCTTGTTTAATAAAAGAACATATAACTTTCCAACTATATATTGTTCCCTGGCTGCAAATATTTTAGTTATTGAGCTTTGTTCAATTTCCTCCATCTTCCTATCAAATTTAACTGGACTTTTCACCCAATTTTCCAACTGCAACCTCAAGATAAACTTTTGACATTTAAGTTGCCTTTGTATTAATAACAAAATCTGTTTGTGGATTGTACTTTCACATCCCCTATAATCTTCTTCCTCTTCTGCAATAACTTGTTTAAGATCTATGCCAACTCTCCTTCCTCTATTCCAAGCTTCTAAGTCACCTCATTTCTTACTCTCATCTTCTTGCTTCCAGAAGGAAAACTGACTTTTTGCAGCTCAGAATTTACACATTCCTTCATGTTTACTTGTGCAAACATATCTCCAAGAGTAATTTGTCCTTCATCCTAAAAAACACATTCAATAATTAATAATTCAAAATCAGAAAATATATTACATTTTCCATCTCTGTCCTCATTAACTCTGCTCCTTAATTTTTTTTATTTTTCATCCTCTTGATGTATATATGACATATCAAACTTGTCATGTTGTCTACTCTTGAAAAAGTCTTCTTTGTCTTCACTTTGTTCTAAATGTTGTCTAAGTTTTGAATTCTTTTCTCTGCTCTTCTCTTTAGCCTTCCTTCCTTTCACACTCCTTTTCATTTTTCCTGTTCCTTCCTTACAAACCTGTAAGCTACTAAGTTGTCCTTTCCATTCCTCCTTTGTTTCAATTAAAATTTGCCAATCTCTAAGTTTAGAACCTAAAGTTCTATTTGTTTCTATACAAGAAACAAAATCATCATATACCATATATTTTCCCTTCCACTGTAGAGTTCCTTTTACAACAATGAAAATTACTGTCAACACCATGAATATCACTTTCCACTGCTTCCCTGGGTTGCTCACTGCATATGCATAGTTCACAAAATCATCCTTACCTTCATCCTCTAAGATTTTCTGTTTATTTCTAGGTTGTTGTTTACATTCACCTTTTGTCCTTTTGCAATTTGTACAAATAACATTGTCTTCAATTTCTGGCCATGCATCAATGTCTACCAACCTCTCTTTGAGTTCCTGTTTGTCCTCTTTTCCTTTCTCATTCATAATGTTGAATGGATTAACTGTACCTCCTTGGGTTCAATCCTCTTTATAAACCTTGGTTCTACCATCTTCCATAATACTCTCTTTAGTAAGAGTCCTTTCCATTAATGATCCATTATGTCCTTTCAAGATAATTTCTTGTCCATTAACTAACAATACAAGTTCATAATTTTTGAATAAAAATTAAAGAGATAATTCCATTACCTCAAGTGGTTGTACTGCATCTACACTCTTGTTTGCTCCTTCCATAAGGTCATCTTCATACCTCTTTTCTACTTCTCCTATTGCAATCTGTAATTTCCTTTTGTCTTCAGACTATCTGCCATCTTTTTGCCAAGTCTTATTGGATTCATCATCTTCATCTTTCTTAGTAGTCTTCAACATTTTTCCATCTCCAGTGTCCTTGAACACATGTTTAGTCAAGAATTGTTATATTACATCCATCTCTTCTAACAGTTTCATTTCTTCATCCACCTGCATAAACATATCTTCTAAAGGTCGTTCATCACCTGCATACATCCAAAAATCATTAGTTTCAAAAATACTAGGCTCCTTTTTCTTTGATGTTTCAATCATCACATCTCTCTGCTGATTTGAACTTGTCCAACAATTGAGGAAATCATCAATGATTCCTTCCTCAGCAAAGCAAACCTCTTGCTTGTGTCTACAATAGATATCTTCCATCTCTATCTCATTTGCTCTGAGTTCTTCTCTTAATTTGATATACTTCCTCCTCCTTATCTGTTTCTACAACAACTTCCACTTTATCTTCTTTCTTTTCATAGTCCAGCCATACCTTTGGTTCTCTTCACATTTTTCTAGTAGCACTATCATGTCATCCATAATTACCTTCAATTCTGTAATTTCTCTGTCAAATACCTCTTGACTCATCTTCTCTCCTTTGACTTTTCCCTTGGCATCTTCCTTTCTTCTGTTGTGGCTTCCCTTTGAACCCCTACTATGACTATTAGTAGTCATTTCCTCATTATCTCTATGAGCTTCTCACTTACTATGAGTTGTACTAAGCCTCTACAACAAGTCCTACCTACTGTCACTTTCCTCAGCAAACCCTTATCTGGACTTGGTCTTTTGGCAAGCACTAGTTCTCGATCTCTGGAACCCCTTGAGCATTCTCTTTTTCTCTCTTTAGGATTGCATCCTCAACTCACCTTCTCTTGAGAACACTTTAATTGTCCTCCCTATCCAACTTTCAGCTAAAATATTTAGGTTCACTGCCACTAACACGGCTCCTCTCTTTCTTTACATAGTCTGCTACCGTGTGTTGCTGCTATCACTTCCTTCCCTTATAAAAACAATTCAAATGAACCAACATCAAAATACAACTCATACCTATTGATCTATCTCTTTCATCTTTCAATGGTTGGGCAATACATATACTGCTTTACTTTTCGCTATCTACACTTCAATCCTTCTTTCAACCGAATTTATGTTCTTGCTGAATACATCCATATTCAATTTCTTTCCTTACAATATCTTTGCCACAATTTCATTACCTGCATCCACCTACACATACCATTAAATCTTTAAAACTTGCAAGATCCTTTTTGATCCTATCTTCCTTAAATCCTTTTTCCCACAGTCTCTCTTGAATGAACCAACTGAAGTCTTCATTGCATATAAATTTTTAGAATTCTTCTATGCATGAATCCTTGTGCTCTATTCTCCCTCTGTGACTGATCTGTTAGGGCCTAAATCTACCTCAGGTTGAGAAAGGCAGGTCTAGGGTAGCATCAAACCACACTTAACTTGGTAGCTAGCCCTACCAGGTTGGGAGAGGGCTCTCTCCTTGTCAATCTCAATGAAAATAAAAACAAATTTTAGGCTAGGTATGCTTTCTCAGAGGAATTTGTTTGAATTTAATGGTTGGTTGCTGGATCAGATGGGAAGGCATCTTTGGGTCCAGGAAATGAACACAGATTTGTAGAGGTTTCTGTGGGGCGAGGTAGGCAAGTGTTTTAGCACTTCGAAATGAATGTGATGGTGAGTCTAAACATTGGTGAGGAGCCAGAGAGGGCATGAAAAAGTCATGAGTCCTCTTCAAATAGTATAAAACATGTAAAACTAAATAAACCCCAAGGCAGAGCACTGAAACATCAATGAATTCTACCTTTTACACTTGATTTAGTTAGCTATGAAGAATAAAAAAGATGATGGTACACATAAAAATAAGATCACTAAATAACTAAGAAGGAAACTATGCTAATTCACATTACCACAAGAATCCCACAAAATGATGCAAAACACTGGTTTATTTCCTTCCTAAATTGCAAAAGTGATGTACAATAGTGCTCAATACATCCACAAGAGTCCAACCTTTACAAATGACTGAAAAAACACATGATATAGACCTCCCAACCACCTGTGCTATCCATCATGGGTCGAATCCATGAGAAGAGGGGTGGTTTCAACCATATCTAAACTAGGAACACAAAAATAGGCAGTGGAACAACTGGCCTCTAAAACCTAGGAAACTCATTCATTCAACTCTAAACAATCTACAACTGAGGTATCTACCTTATCAAGCCAATTTTTATCATTTTTACATCATAGTACATCAATTTACATCATGTCACATCATGAATTTGACCATAAGAGAGAAAAATTCAAACTATAAGAAAACTTGGCGAAAAACAGAGTTTTTGAGCAAATTTGGCACTTTTTCTTCCTGTGCATAGTGCCATTTTTCTGTGCGTAATGCTTTTTCCAAGCTACTTTTGGAGGGCTTCCCAAGGTCCAAATTAGGTGCAGGTTAGCTCGTTGGAAATCACTATGAGTCTACCTTTTGGAAAAACTTGAATTTTTTGATTTGAAGTCCATTTGCCCCTCCAAAATTGCAATCTCCCAAGACTGTTTCCTGTGTGGCCAAAAAGTGGTAGAGAGGGCATTTTTTTGGGTGTTTTGGCCCTTTTGGAGGTCCAAAACTTGTCAACATTTCCTAGTAATTTCTGAGCATGCATAAATTTTCATAAGTAATGCAAAAATTCCAAGTTTTCTTCAAATGGAGGTCCCTATCAAAAGCGATCACCAATGGCGCTATGCACCTACTGGAAAAACCTGTTTTTTCTCTGAAAAAATTCAAAAATTGCAAAAAGTTCACCAAATTTCTTGAAATTTGGCATGAGTGATCTATGTTAAGTGTTGTGCTAGGCCAATTATGCTTCAACAAAGATCTCGAGCTTATCTTGCTCTTTTTTTCTCCTCAAAGCTCTCTTTAACTTTAGGCTTTTTATCCTTGTCTCGCAAATTTCATTTCAAACCAAATAGTGATAAGCCATGTGGAGCAACATTTTCTTCTCCTTGTTGGCCTTGCCCAGAAACTTTCCAAAATGCATTTTTTCCCTCTCTAACCATGATTCTCGGTCAACCTCAATTTCTTTCTCTAGTGAAGTTAGCTTGACCTTCCTTCTTTTTGCCAATTGTCGGTTTTCCCTTATGTTTTGCAACTCCATGATTGTTTGTTTGTCCTCCAGTTTCTTGTTCCGTTGCTCAAGGTAATTAATGTTCCATTTAGCCCTCTGAATGTTAAGTGATAGGCTTTGGATCTCAACTTCCTTCTCCTTGATGATCTCATCCTTGAGTGAGCTCGAATCAGTGTCCTCTTCCTCAATCAAAATGAAATCCTTGTCTTGGCCTTCACAAGGCCCTTTATCATGCAATGGTTTCTTTCATCTGCCCTGTACCTACTCTACTGAAGAAGAAAGCAAAGCCCCTTTCACCTCAGGTGAAGATAGCGTTTTCCTATTTTCCGGTGAAAATAACGAGACCCCTTCCACCCATGGTGGATATAATACTCGTTTGGCAGCTACAAATAGTCTCCTTGTGCCCTTTTCATAAGTGACAAATACTAGCACACTTGTAGTTTGAGTCTCATGAACCTCTGGCTGATTTGAAGGCCCTCCTTCCTCTTGAAACACTGATGGGGTCACCTAATGGCTTTTGAAAACCTTATGTGAAATGAAAGTATCCCATGAAATACTCAACAAGCTCAGCTGATGCAATACAGCAATATTGATCAATGAAAAATGATAAAGGCTACTGAACCATTGAGGCAGAGGTTTCCTTTGCACCAATGTAGCCATCCTCTCAATATTTCTACATATGAAATAGGGGAGGTTCATCATCCTCACTCTAGTGAAATGCATCAATAATCTAGCATGATAAGTGTACAAGCGAGAAAACCTCCCTTCATAGGTGAAATATTTGATAATGAGCTTCATGGGAGGAGCATAAGTGTCTTGTAGGTATCTGAAAGGAAAGACCCTATTGATTTGCTTTTGATAACTAGCCTTGACATAAGGCTCATAATGCTCTTTGCCACAAGTTGTCCTTTGTTCCACTGTTCACCCACATTTGGACTACTTGTTGCTGCAGCTATGGTTTCAGGTGTCAAAGTGAAGGAAACACCTGCTAAGTTCACTTGGCCATTGTGAAGATGAAGGACAAATAGCCTGGCAAGTTCATGGTGGTATTTTACCCTCTCCACCATCTCACAAAACTGGTAGCAAGACTGATGTTTAAAACATGTTATGGCAAGAGGGCAAGCTAGTAACTTTGTGAGTGTGGTGGGCTCCTCCCGAATGTGTTTTCCTCCCTTATGTGGTTTTCTGGGTGCATGAATCTCTTAGGAGGAATCACTCACAGTTTCCTCATCCCTTTCATAAGCTAAATCTGTTTCCATATTTGCAAATGTAGAATGTAGAATGATTTGTATGAAGAGATTTTCTTAAGTATAGGTGACTGTTGTTTTCTTTTTGGGGATTAAAAGGGTTGACTGATAGTATAAGTGAAAATGAGAGTTTTGATGATAACAGTAGGGTTTTTAGGGAATGATAGGGTTTAGGAAAAAGGAATTAGGGTTTGGGGAATAGTGAGAATTATGTATATGGCTTAGGGTTTGGTGATAGGGGGTAAGGTGAGTGTTAATGGGAGAGGAAAAGGGGAAGGGGATTAGGGAAATTTAGTGCAGGGGGATGGGATGTGGGAAAATCATACAAGGGAGTGAAAACAGCAAGAATAACAAAAACCCTGGGCAGTTTTGACAACACAACTTTGAGGCAATTAGGGTTTCATTTTTTAAGCACTCAAATCACCATCATGGATGACAAAATATCTTGCTAGGGAAAATGGGAGGATGCACTTACTTGTAGAGAGGTTATTTGCAAATTTGGAGGCTTGGAAAATCGATGGAATGAGTTTTTGAGCTTAGCTGACAGATGTGCCGCGCCAACGCCTAGGTGCGTGGCACACTTCCTGTGCATAGCACCCGTTGAAATTCCTTTTCAAATCCTGTGCCCGGTGTGTAACCCCTGATAGGTGCGTCACGCCAGTGAAAACCAGAGTTTTTTGCTACAACTTTCACTTGTTTCTCGTCAAATGCGATTTTTCCTCTTTATCTCTCTCTTTACCACAAATGAGATCTTCTAACACAAAGGATCACTTTATAAACATTTTGACTTTAATTTTTCATTTAGAAAAAACCACTTTCTTAAAGTTGAATTCACTTTGCTTTAAAAAACTTGTTTTTTGCAGTTTTGGCTCTTTTTGTCATTTGATGAACATGATGCTTGGATGTTTTTGTTTCTTTTGCAGTAGCTGAAGTTCCGAAGTTTGGCAAGGTGACCAAGGGTTGTAGCTGAAGCTTTATTACATATGAAAATATTAAAATTACATAAATTTGTACATGAAAATAGAAAAAATCTGTTTTCACCTCAAAACAGTGTTTTGAGGTAAAAACCATTTATGAAGCAAATCATCAGTGAAATTTGTGATTTTATGAACTTATTAAACATTCTCATGTGCCCGCTAACCTCTTATTGAGATTTTGAAGACCATGGTAGCAAACCCTAGACCTAATGAGATTTGAAAACCCTAAAATGACTTCTGCAAGTGTAATGATAAAAAATGACAAAAAATGACTTGAATTTATGAAAATAGGCTAGCAGGTAAAAACCATGAGGGAAATTTGATAATGAACCACTACCATCAGTTGATCCATGACCTAATGGAATGCAGCTGATTGGATGGGACACCTAAAATGCATGCAAAAAGAGAATTTGATCACTGATGGAGGGATGAAGATACCGACACTAACATGATCCATTACAATGCCAGTTATATCTATCTATCTTATATATATATAATATATATATATATATGCTGGGAATCAAATTCAATCCCTCAATCAATCTCCACAGAGAATTAGTCTTGCTCTAATACCACAAATGACGCGGGAATCATCAATTTACCACAGTCTGCATAATGTTTGAATAAACTCTATTTGCCCCAGGAATTGTTAACTCTTCAAACAAGACAAACCTTCATTAATGAATGGTTAATGCCCCATTAATCAATTCCCATGCGGAATGAATTTCTAATGCCAACATAGGCAAACCCTTGTCCATATACTCTTATCGACACTTAATCACCCCTCAAGCCTTCATATATGATTTTATTTAACCTTTGCATTGAGTCCTTTCTATCGGAACTTTAAAACCCCTCTTAACCTTCATATATAAATTTTCCTTCTTTAACTTTGGTTATTTAACCCTTTATCACATAAAACCTTCCATCAGCGCTATTTTCATTTATAAACCATTTACAAAGGACTTATACACAAAACACACCTTTTTTCTACCTCGGTACAGCCTCTGCAAATATCTCAAGGCTAACTTTATCGCAATTGGGTATCGCTCCTCCACGGCACAACACTTTATCACAATATTGGAGTACACAGGAATTACACAAAATCCTGCTCTGAACACATATGGCGAATCTCAAATTTTATGCACCCACTTCTATAAATCGTTGGTTCCACACTTTAGTCACTCCATAGTGCTAATTTTGATCTTTGCTAACTCTGATCTCCGATCAGCGATCTAGCTTAATCGCATATCAACTCTTCAACTATCCACCATCCGCTAGCCCTTGATCCCCCTGATTTTCAATCGTCGATTAGTTCTGGACTGTCGATCTGAATTCCAATCGGACGGTCCATGTTCTATCACATCATCACAATCGCAATTGTTCAAAGGCCCAATTCTGATATTGTTCCAATGGTATCCACCGATGTGATTAACTCCCGATCGTTGATCTTCTAGATCTAGCGGTTGCTGTGCGCCAAATTTCACTTCTCCACTCTTCCCTTTTATTCAGTTTTATGTTGTTTTCAGTGTTGGCTGTGGTTCTCAGATTTCTTTAAAAGGTTTTGGGTCTTCGTTATTCTACTTAAAATCTGCACTCTTCCTTGATCTCTGTCTCTACAGAGCTCCACCTGGTCTTCTAATGGATTCAATTATCCACCGTGATCTTTTGTCTCACCTCCTCCTCTATGTATTCCATAGAAATCAGCCCGTGCACATATTTATACAGAATGTTTGTTCACGCTAAATTATCCTTCAACATTCGAATAA
>APFE030797596.1:179166-189953 GCA_000404065.3 Pinus taeda | reverse complement strand
AGACCAGTTTTGTGCTTGTTGTGGACAAGCTGTTCCCAAGGTCTGATGATGGGCTTGGGAAGTGCAGACTGAACTTCTGCATCTGCATGTAACCTTGCTGCTTTGTTTGGTATTAAATCTGAATGAACTGTAACATGCTGCTGATGGGTGGTTGTCTCAATGTTCTGAACAAAAACAGGTTCAGAATGGTGTCTATTTTGATGTAGCTCTTCTTGCTGTAGCTGAGTTTCAAGCTGCAAAAAATCAATCTTTTCCTTTGCATTTTGAAGACAGACCTGAATGTCTGTGAGAGAAACTTTGCTGATTTGGAATGTGTTATTAGAAGTAGATTGTATTAGAGTTTTCAAAAACTCTAATACTTCACCAATTTGATCCATTTTCCAAAAAATTGCAATGTCTTAATGATACTTTGAGTTCCTCAAAAAGCTTCTTGGACAAATATTTCAAGCTTCTTAAAAATGGAGCATTACTTTAATCAAAAATCCAGATATGATGCAAAGACTAAAAGTATTCCACAGTCAATAACAAATCTCTGGCTGCTAGCCCAATGCATACACAGTCAGTTTGAAACTTTAAAACATCGCGAACTCTATCAAAAATATGCCCATACATGCACCAGAGAATTTCTTCTCTCCTGTGTAAAACAACAATTTTGGTTTCCGCTGATCCCTTGACACTGTGGTAGCAAAATTTTCTTGGAACTTGGCTGTTGGTCAGCGATTTAATTATTGACAAACTCTCGTTCTCCAGGTGAGAATAACACTGTTTCTCGTGCAGCAATGGGGATGTGAAGTGGATTACAAGTTGCTGGAAAGAATCAAGAATGCTTACAATATTCCCCAAGGTTGTGTTGTCCAGCATGCATGGTTTTACTTTCCATCGATACAAGTGTCAATATCTCATTAAAATAAAAGAAATAATGTTAGGGAAGACATCAATAAAAATAAGCGACTTCATTTTGCATTGTACCAAGCCTTGAAAAAGTCATTGTATAAGCCACCAGCCTTCTTTAAAGGCATTCTCTTGCCTCTCTGTCAGTCACGTACATGCAATCTGCGGGAAGTTGTTATTATTGGAAGTGTCATTCAGAAAGTCTCAATTCCTTCCCTTCATTCTAGTGCTGGTCTAATGAAAATAGCAGAGATGGAGTACTGTGGCACAAACAGTTACTTTATAAAGCTTCTATTGGACAAAAAGTATGCTTTACCATATCGAGTGTTGGATGCTGTTTTTGAACACTTCAAGAGATTTTTGAATGAAACAAGTATCATGCCTGTGATATGGCACCAATATCAAAAACTGTTTGAAAGACAATTAAACAAGTGTTCAATCCGCCCTTACTTCATGCATCATATGGAATGGGCGTGACGGCTATTCGAAAGTGGAATAGTTCATGGCGGTGACGGTGAGGCGGTGCGCAGTGCCGCAGTCGCTGTGCGTCGGTCAAATCACATGGGGTAGTTATCTCCAACATCAAGATGGTAGAGACGAGTTTCCCTTCGTCTGCTCAAGTCATTCACCGTTTCCTTGCGTCTTCTGCAACTCATTCATTGTTGTTTCGCTGCGTCTTCGTCCAAGTCATTCTTCATACAGGAGTTTTGAAGTCATTCACCTCGTTAATGTACAAGCAACCGTGTCGCACGCTTTCAAATGAAGATTTTACTCAAACTATTGTAGTTTAGACTTGCACTTCGGACCACATCCTGGAGAGAGTATACACGACTGACTGTAAAAACAAATAAACAGGCATGGCAATGCCACGGACCAAAGAAATAGAACTGCAATAAGATGATTTAATACTCCGAACAATGAACCGTTCGCTACAATTTATTTATGATAGATCACTCGTACATATAATCCATGGATGGTAAAATCCGAACCATAAGCCAGATTTGGTTTTTAGAATGGTCCGCTGTCCAGAAGTGGCATTACAGCAGCCTCCAGTACGATTAAGAACACCATTGAGAGGAACACTCTCCTACTGAGTCAGCCCATATACATCCCAGGCACATCCAATAAAAAATAAGGAGACCACTTATATTTATTTATATATCAGTCATATAATGAGTAACACGTTACCCCTTTTGCTCCAAATACTTCAGACGCAGATGATAAAGACCTCTGTCATTCACAACAAGAATAAGTCGAGTCTCTCCAAGTCCAATGTTTTCCACTATAAGCAAAGGTTATTCTGGCAATATTCACGCTCAGGAAATAACAGGAATGCTTGGCACGTACAGTTAGTAGCAACACGGCCAACTTTAGATTGTGAATTAGGCCCTGGCAGCGTATATGCTCAACCCAGCATCCAGTATGTAGCCCAGAAAATGCAAACTACGTCCAATAACAACAGGAAACTCATCCAATAAGAACATCCGCATAAAATGGAAACGGAAACGGAAACGGAAGCGGAAGAACCGCAGGATTTGTCAATGTGATGGTCTCAATTGAAAGCAGCAAGGCGTTATGTCAGACAGCGGCGCCAGAGGAGTCAGGTACGCAGTCTTCAGGCAGGCAAACGTTTTCTTCAGGTGTGAAGACTGGGCCAGCACTATTTAAGGCAACTCAGATCAGTTGCTCAGGGAAAACAGGCCACTCATCATGGCTCTGATACCATGTTAAACAGACATGGTCAGGGAGAACAAATAGGTAAACAATAGGAAAGATAAATCATTCAGTACAATTTTTATTCACAAAAGATGTACATTTATAGTACAATATGGTGACCGTTGGGATTCACATCCCAAGGTCCCTTGGACTGCTTGTCCATTCGGCTTCCACGCTAACCCTTTAGGATTAGGTGTCCAACAGCTGGTATTGTTCTAGTAATACACCGAAACCCTAGATATTTTGCTAAGTTTTGATACTATTGTCAAAACTCTAAATTCTTAGGGTTTGGAGAATTAGGTTTTATAAGCAAGACCCTTATAATAGCTAAAATAAAACCCTAGGAATGAAACCCTAGAGATGCAAGTCATTGATCTAAGGTATAGAACAAAACCCTAGTAGAAATTGTTATTCTAGAACTTGATGATGTTGATATGATGAAAAATCTAGGGTTTGCAATAAACTCTAGTAAAATCTATATTGAAGTCCTAGATGCATAGTGCTTGAATTATGTGATTAAAATACCGATATTTAAAGGCTTTATGTTTCAAAGTCTAGGGTTTATGATAAAACCCTAGCACGAAGTTGATGTCTAGCATGTATCTCATGAACCAAATTAGGTTTAGCTATTTAATGTCCAAAGTCTAATGCTTCCATTATATATTGACATGATTTTGATATAGCTAACTTCTAAGTTGTTTTTTGGTTGTACATGCTATTAAAGTTTTGCAGGTACATAATCTTTAAGATAATAAAGATTTTCATATAAGCATGATGAAGGAAGCATATGAATGATGATGATCAAGGAATGAAGCTATGAAAGGTTCTTCGATGTTATAAGAGAAGGAAATTGTTGATCTCCCTAAGTTAAGAGGGAGCCCAGATAGAAGAAAGAGTACATCTCTCCAGTTGAAAGGGAGGGCATGATAGATACATTGAAGAAGAAATTGGAATATGAATTGGTGTTGCTGAAGAAATGAAAAAAGAAGAAAGCTTCCGACAAATTGAATATGGATAACTTGATGATGATATTAGCAGCATCTAAATAATTGAGGACCCCGAAGGTTTGTGCTTGTATATTTGAAATTTTATTATTGATTGGGGTTTGTGTTTGTACAGGGAAAATCTCTCCACAAGAAGATTGAACACTCTGGAAGCATGCTTGGACAAATGGATATATTTAGTTTGATAGGGAGAGTTGAAGCATCTAATGGCAGATGCTTGGGAGGACATTTGGCCGGCCTATGTATGTTTTGATGTCTAGATCCCGAAGAGGGAGGGTGGCATTGGTCATGGAGCTCCGACCTTGGATACACACCTAGATCCCTGGGTTGATGGTTAGCAAGTAAACCTGAAGGTACCTAGACTGGCTGAAAGCTTGAGTCCATCTTAGTCCTACTTGGATAGATAACCCTGGTCAAATATCTTGTCTGAGGCCCTAAGTGTGCCAAAGCTCTTCGTAGTTTATTTCATTTTGAGAACTTCCATGTACCTTCCTATGTATGTAATTATGAATACCTCCCTAGTTAAGAGGGAGTGTTGAAGAATGTAACTAGTGTCAGTCTTCATAATTGTACTTGAGTCATGATGTAATACATATTTGTCAAAAGGAAATTTTTATTGACTTATTAAAGCATGGGTTTCATGCTTGGGTCAATTGGTGATAGGCCATAGCACCCATCGCATGCTCTAGGATTTTTGGTTAAGTGAAAATCAAAGTCATTATTGTAAGAAACCCTTCTTGGGCTCCTTTAGATCAAGAAAAAAAAAATATTTTTGTATCTATCCTCCACGAAGTCAGCTTCCTCTCAAGTCGGTCTCAAACTCATCATGACAACCATCTTCAACAGTGTACAAGTCAGCCTATTATTGGATGCTCCAACTACTATATAAAGGAATGAATTCGACTTTTTAAGGGATAAATGACATACACATCTCTGCAATTCGACCTAGTAAAGAAGTATACGAAAATCTGAAGAAGGAATGTCTGGGCAAGCGAAGTCTGTCATGGGAAATGTAATTTGTGATGCTACTCATATGATATTAAGATTGGATGAAGGGAGCCGAAATAAAGGAGAACGTGTTGCAGGAATTGCAGAGAATGAGTTGTAGGAATTGCAAAGAAGAAGAAGACAAATATCTACATGTCTTGAGGGCTGACTTGGTGGAAGGAGTAAGTCTATATCTTTGGTCAAAGGTCAGGAATGTCTCATCTTGAATTGAATCTACAGTAGGAAGAGTTTGTGATTGTGTTTTCCCCTTAATATGGTTTTGCCCTAGTTGAGTGCCTATATCTTGTGTTCTTTGTGTTTTTGGCAATTATCTTGATGATAATAATAACAATAAATAAGTAGAAGAAATAATCCATCACAAGAAATTGTCAAGTGTATTGTATCCAAATTAGTGATTTGATTTTGCAACAAATACTTCTTCCTCTTCACCTTCTACCTTCTCATCTTTTCTTAGGGACACCTAGTTGATCTCTTATTTTTTTCTTCTTTCTCCTTTTTGATGTAATATTTATATCATTTATATTTTGTGTTTTATCTTGCTTTGTGCTTTCAAGGTAGCCTAAAGCACTCCTACACTGGTATCATTAATTGTGCTTCCTAATCCCATTGACTTAGCTTTTGGTTATTTGTTGGACTTTAATAAAATCATCTTGACTTATCTTCCATGTAGTACAACTTCGAAGGAATCAGTTTTCAAGGTGATCCTAGGGATCGAGTTGTTATATTAAATAATTGGATTTGTTAACACAAGCAAACATTCTTAACAATGGCGTATCTAGGAAGTCTATTCATTGTTGTGGATGTTACCCACCAAAATGGATAACCCCTTGGGAGAACTTTTCTCCTATTTGGGATAGCCAGCTAGCCAACAACCCTACACATTAGCTTGATGATGATGATATACCAGCTCCTCCACCATCTGCCCCAGCCATTACACCTTTCATCATTTGACATGCCTCTTGGATGAAGGTGGGCTAACACACAACATGTACTTCGATAATTTTGCAATCGTGTGCTTTTACTTAATGTTTTGGGTATTTAGTATGAATAAAGGGGTGATTTGGACTATTGACCGATCTTGACTATAAATATGTTCTTTCACCTTACTAGGGGGGTTAATATTTAGCCTAGTTTAGTGGGACCTCCCTTAAGGCCTTAGGGTTGCCCATAGGAGGGGCACTACTTGGAAGACCTGGATTGAAATAGCTTGTTCATTCTCCCTTCACCATACTTAGCACTTTCCATGTCATATTATAAGCCCTTGGTTTCATCTCCATTGTTCTAGCCTAACTTGTCATTGGTTCATTGAGATTTGGCACTCTCTTATCCACATCTTTGAGTAGGTCCGAAAAACATTGCCTTGGAGTTTGATGCAACTAAAAGAATGGAAAAGCATAACATGGCCACAATGAAAGAAAAGGAAAATCAAAATGCAAAATATGGGTAGGACATAAGTTAGCGCATGGGCAAGAGCCTAGCATGAAGTGAGGTGCTTGAGTGAAATTATTAATTTTATGGTGGAGTGAAATATTTTTCAACAATGCGAGAGCATGGGTTGTTGCCCTTCAAGGTGTTGAGAAATCAAGGGCAACTACGTTAGGGTGTTTTCTCTTACTTTGATAACTGCTTTTGATGTTTTTTTTACTTAACTTGATGTACTTGTAGTTAACTTCTTCTTATCTTGATTATTATAGTGTTCTTTTATCATCAAACAACTACCAAACAATAACGCAAAATGTAGGCTGCTAGTCAGGGCCAAAACCTCTCCTCTTGAGAGGAAAACCCACAAGAATTATTCTCTTTTCATAGAATCTTTAAATGACGAATTCCAAGACCTAATACCCTTGACAAAGACCCCTCCAAGACCAAGTCAACCTCTCCTTTGATGAGCTTCTCTTACACAAAGTCAACACCAGTCAAACTTGCTCCAATACTTTAGATTTTGATCTCTCTACAGAACTTCGGCTTGCTGCTTTAGGATTGCAATTTTCAGCCTCTACTGCAGAAACCCTAGTTGGCATGTGTGAGAAAATAATGGTGAATGTTGCCTCCTTTCTCCTTCGCTTGGTTAGCCTTCTCGTCCTTAACAACTTTGTCTGGAAACTTGATCTATTTGACACCTGAATTTGGCTCCTTTGATGTCTGTAATTTTTATCCTAGTTGCAGCAAAATTAGCCCCAATTCCTTCGCTCGTGTGGGATATTGCAGCCCTAAAAATAAGACTTTTAGATATCGATCTCTCTTCCTCTTGATCTCCTCTTCTTTGCTCTCTTTCGTCGTCCCTTTCTTGTTCTTCAACGAGCTATTTGCATATGTCACAAATGATGTCGAGTACCTCTTATATATATGCTTCTCATGGTGGTCGAATGGCCCTAATGAGGTTGACTTCACTGCTTTGTAGGCCTTCTTGACTTTTGTAGGTTGACTGGGTCTTGGAGGGTCTTTATGACAAATTTTATGACTCAAATAAATACCCTTGACATATTACAAGGTGCCCAATGGGTTTCATGCCCAAGGTCAATTTATTTGAAGGTCAAACACCCATTGAGTGCTTCTAGGGTTTGTCATAGAGTCAAGAAGTCAATTGAGTCCTTGTCATATATGAAAGAGAATCAAGAGTACATTTCATATTTATGAAGATTGAACCTAGTTACGTACTTCAATGCTTCCTCTCAACTAGGGAGGTATTCATAATACATACAAGGTACTTGGATATTCTCATACTGAAGAATTCTCATAAGAAGAGTCGGATTGATAAGCCATCTCATAAGCTATCTTTTCTGCTTATATTTATGCATCACATCATATCAACCAACACTTTCACATAGCAAGGGCTTGACCTACAACTCTATCTCTCCACAAGATTGAAGCACGATGTTGGGGAGAGAAATGATTTATAGACACCTTCATCATTATCTCTCAAGGTACATACCCCATCTTGGATTTACACATCCTCATGGAATTTCCTCTTCGACTACTCTTGCCTATTGGATGCCCTACCTCATCGTCATGGAATTTCCTCTTCGACTACTCTTGCTTATTGGATGCCCTACCTCATCCTCATGGAATTTCCTCTTCGACTACTCTTGCCTATTGGATGCCCTACCTCATCCTCATGGAATTTCCTCTTCGACTACTCTTGCCTATTGGATGCCCTACCTCATCCTCAAAGAGTATCAATATCAATCTTAGATGCTTACCCAATCCTCCATTCTTTCTTCATAATGAAGACAAGAATGATGTGTCAATCTCTCCCTCTCAACTAGGGAGGATCTACTCATTCTTATAAAAGGAATATACCCAAGCTCCCTCCTAACTAGGGACTTGTTTCCAATAGCAGCTATCTGCGCTTTGGTGGAGATCATAGTACTATCAGTTGTTTGTAGGGCTACTCTTTTCGGCATCATGTCATGAACTTCAACTTCTTCATCATGGGGTCCACTTCTTCATCACTTTTTTGTAGGGCATCGACCATCTGCAACATCATTTCCCTTCAACAAAACATAGTGTTGTACCAATAGTCATGTCATCATTTTCTTCATCGAAAAGTGATTTTCTAGATCATAGGTAGCTATCCTTCATACAACTGCCTCTTCCAAGTCATGTTTCTTGCAGGATTTTCCATCCAATCTTATGAGTACTAGTTATAGGTGACCTCTACAACCCTCTTTCGGTAACCCTGTTTTAATCCAACCAGATGTTTTCTCAAAAATCAATATGAACATTAAAACAAAGTTACCTTATTATGATGACCTTTCATCATGACATCAACTTCTTGCAACTTCAACATCTTGCACATGTATTAATCCATCTCCAAGACATTCATTACCGAGGTTCTTCTTCTACCTTTGTCAGGGTCTTCTTACCTTCTCCATGGAGATGTCATAGCTAATCCTTCTTGTTGTCGGATGTGACTATAGATACATCTTTTACGAACTCTTCTTTCATTTATTCTTCACATATTGCTTCCTCAAGATCTTCTACACGTAGTTCCTTTAGCATAGGAACCATGATGGCCAACCACCTCATGTTCTCCATGAGGTCATATCTTGTCAATATGTAGAAGAGTTCAAGGCACATTGTCTACATGCCTTCATGCATCATTCATAAGGAAGAGTCCCTTCTTCTTTAGTCATTCTCATGAGATAGAGCAATTAACCATTCATGTGGTCATCTATACTTCCTTCTAGCAACTTCCTTTCCATACTTGAAGATGAACATACTTCAGCTTGACATGTTGCACATTTTTGTCATCATACCATCATCCTACTTCACTGTGGATTCCACACTAGGTGGAATGTGACACTTACTTCTTCTAAGTATATGCAAATCTTTTAACAAAGATTCCAATGGCGGATCTTGATGATCCACATTCTGCGAATGCCTCCGTCTAATGGTGATGATGTCTAATGATTTCTTTCCCTATCTTGCTAGATGATTTTCTTTAATTATTCAACATGTTACTTTAGTTATCCTTTTATGCTTCCAATGAAGATGCCATGGGCTACTTTCTTTGTATCATTATGATTGCTTCTGTTGGGAGATGTAACTACGTTCAGTCTTCATATTTACATGAGTCATTATGAAATGTATTTATCAAAGAATGAAAAAGAAAATTTTATTATGGTTACAATGACTTATTAAAGCACGAGTTTCATGCTTGGATCATCATTTTATAGGTCCATTGAGGACTTCTAGGTTTTATATTGAGTCATTAGAGTTATTGTCCATTTAATGAGACCCTTCTTGGGCTTTTGAATCATGTAAAAGGAATTATTATTGAGTCAAATATGTAATTTGTGTTGGAAAATATAACTATGTTGGGTCTTCATTAATGTACTTGAGTCATGTAATGAACTTGTCAAAGGAACAAAGAAAATAATTATTATTATTATTATTGTGACTTATTAAAACATGGGTTTCATGCTTGGGTCACCATGTTTTAAGTCAAAGTTCCCATTGAGGACTACTAGGATTTACTCTGGCTCAATAGAGTCATTGTACTTTTAAAGAGACCCTTCATGGGCTTTTGAATTATGTGAAAAGGTTAAGTATTGAGTCAAATGTAATTTATGTATCCTCCATACGAAGTCAACGTATAAGAGAGATCAAGTCGGCCTAAGGACCCTAATTCGAAGTCTATACATACAAGCTAGTCGAAGTCATTTGGAGCAATCACATCTCACAAGAAGTTCGATATCTCTTGTAGCTGGGAAAAGTGCGATGTCTATTACTGGGAAGTCGAAGTGAGTGCGAGTTTGGAGAATTCTAAGGAGAAAGGAAAAATTGAAATTTTGGTGCCTCTCTCTCTCTGTTTTGTGCTCTGGTTTGGGAGATCGAAGTCTTCCAAGAGTCACTGTTGCTGGAAGTTGTATGTTGTCGGAAGCTGTTGCCTAGTCGAAGTTGCTAGAAGGGGTCGAGGATCTGGGAGGCTGACTTGGTGTGGAGGGAAGGTCTGGTCTTGGTCTAGGGTGAAGAATCTAAAGAATAATATTGAAAGGAAGAATTATCTTGATCGGGTTTTCCGCTTGAGGGGGATTTTTCCTTGGCATAGTGCCTATATCTTGTGTCTCTTGTTTTGTGATCTTGATACACACATAATATGGTAATTGCTTGATGAAAGATAAGATAATAAAGAAGTAGAAGAAGCCAACACACTCCCAAGTAATTATCAAGAAAGGAGAATCAAACCCTAATATAACAACTTTGATTTTCCAACATGGTATTAGAGCTAAGGTCAGGAAGAGTGGAAGATCACTTTGTTGGCATGGATTCTCCCTCTATGATGAACTACATAAGAATGGGTTTCAACACTGTTGGAAGCTGGATCAAGAAGGTCATCTACTACTTGTTCAACAAGGTCAAGAGTAAAGGATTCTTGGCTACTCTTACAGGTTCTCTTACTGATGACAATGCATGGATCATTGATAGTGAAGCATCGAGACACATGACAAGTGAAAGTAAACAACTTGATGCACTATCAATGATCCAGACTTAAACAGGAACACAACAAATTACAAATATAACCGTACATACAGAGATGCAGCAGAAATAATACTTCATTTCATTACTATAAAATACTGAAATATGCTTACAAACAGAAATGGAAATAAACTAGCTAGGGCGATGGTAGCTTATCTCTGAGAAGAGATGTGGCGACTACATGCC
>APFE030797596.1:89052-138835 GCA_000404065.3 Pinus taeda | reverse complement strand
ATGCTTATGGACAGGCATCCTACTTTATTTTGGACACCGTGTGCTGCCCATTGTATTGATTTGATGTTAGAGGACATACGGAAAATTCCCTTTGTCAAAGATATTGTTGACTCATCAAAAAGTATTACAAAATTTATATATAATCATACATCTGTGCTTAGCTTGATGAGAAGATTCACCAACAACAAAGAGTTGGTGCGCCCCGCCATTACACGGTTTGCCACCAGTTTCATATCTCTTCAATCCCTCTTGAATTCTATGTGGGATGTGAAGAGAATGTTTCTTTCAGAGGAGTGGCATGCTTTGCCAATGAGCCACAAACCAGAGGGAGAGGCCGTATGCAGACTAGTTACATACCAGGAAGACTTCTGGGTGCGAGTGCAGGAGGTGTGCGTTGTTACTGAACCTTTGATAAAGGTTCTTCGATTGGTTGATGGTGAGAAGCTTGCAATGGGCTATTTGTATAAAGCCATGGATAGGGCCAAAGAAGCCATCTAGGCCTACTATGATGGTAAGGGAGATGATGGGTTTCAGAGACAACTTCTCCTATGGGGAGTGATTGATGAGCGATGGAACAACACACTCCATCGTCCCATTCATGCTGCTAGGCTTTTTCTGAACCCTGCATTTTTTTATGCATGTGGGTTTGATTTTGATGCTGAGATCATGGATGGATTCTTATCTTGTGTCCAGATGATGGTGCAATCTCCAGAACAACGTCTAGCGATCTCTAAACAAATCAAGACATATAGGATAGCAGGTGGCACATTTGGCTTTGAGATGGCTGTCAATGATAGGACGATTAAAATGCCAGGTATTTTTTAGTTTGTATTTTGTAACTTTGTTTCAAATTTCATTGTCTCTTCAAATTCCATTTTTTTCTTATGTTTATTTAAAATTTTATTTGTAATTTTGTTGTAGATGCATGGTGGAAAATGTATGGTGGCAGGGTACCCCTTCTGCAAAAGCTTGCCATTTGCATCTTCAGCCAAACATGTAGCCCTCAGGATGTGAGCGCAACTGGAGTGTATTTGAAAAAATACACAACAAGAAGTGTAACAGGTTAATACTTAAACATTTAAAATATTGCAAATTTCCAAATAAATTTTTGAATTCATTAAACAATATTTTTTTTATAATTATTAATTATTATTTCATGATCTTTGTACAGGTTGGAGTCCCAACGACTAAATGACATGGTCTACGTCTACTGCAATCTTCGATTGTGGGTGAGGCAACTTGAGAGGACACTTGATGTGGATGCTATCTCATTGGATGGGATTGACACCACTACTGCATGGAGGGTTGAGGCCGAGAGGCCTCTCATGGAGTCTGCTAATGATTGGTTAGTGCAAGATGTAGTGGAGGGGGAGGAGGAGGAGGAGGAGGAGGAGGTGACACCACCTGCCCGGGCTACCCCTGCCACTAGCAGAGGACGTGGTCTACCTCCCTATAGCTCCTACTTCTAGTTCTTTAGCTTCTAGAGCACATCAGACTCCACTGCCATCTCCACCAGCATGGGCACCAGCATCTACATCTAGAGGGAAAGGGAAAGCTGTGGCATTTTCTCGCAAGAGGGGCAGAGGAAATCAATAGGATTAGACTTTAGTTATTTTCTTTATTTTATTGTATATGACATTATGACATGATGATATACATTATTATATTTTTTGTTGATATTTTGAGGCTGAGTTGGGACTCAAGAGTCAGGACTTACTATTCAGGACATGATTCAATTGTATGTGTGATTTTAGCACTAGACATGATCTTAAACATCTTATATATTAGTTCTTTTATCATATTTATGTGTCAATGTATTTATTTTATGTTGTAGATGGTTTAGATATTAAAAAAATTGAAAAAAGATGAATATTTTTGTACTGAACGATTATTTCCTGATAATTTCCGATTATTTCCCGATAATTACGATTTTTTTCCGATTTTTCCTCGCGCCGATATTATGTCGATAACGATTAATGCAACATTGATTTTTTGCCACCTGTCCTCTGAGGGTGATCTACTGGGGAATGTTCAGGTGCCTCTGGCTGGTTATCATCTGAGTCCGATAACCTAGTTTCTTCTTGGGTTGGTATTTGTTGAGATATGCCCTCGAAACATCCAAAGGTACGAACTGAGTGTTATGGGCAAGTAACCCTTGGGACTACCCCTGGGTTGTCAGGTATGTTAAGCCCTAGGTTCTCGAGGCCAAATGTAGCTGCTTCGTGATCGAGTAAACCCCCAGCTGCCAAGATGTTTTTCCAGGTCCAGATGTTTGATATGCAGTCTGTTCATATTCCCAATATTGTAGCTCGGAAGGAAATGTATCTTGAGTACCGGTTGAGGCTGGTCGTCTTGTAAATTATGTATGAAAGCCGAAGCTATTGTAGGGGTCGGTTGCACAAACCCTAGATCGTTGAGGGTGGACACTTCATCCTCCATATTAGTTATAAATGCCCCAACTTGGTCATCCGTTTCACAGGGGTTCTCTGGTGATTGCCTGGCTAGACGCTGAGGTGGATCATCCGTCCATATTGGCGTTGTATCCATCGATTCTGAAGAGTAGTCAACTAGCTTTTCCTCCATGCTAACGACATTTGATAACGAATGTTTCTATTTCGATGAAAGTGCTCAGAAACAGTTGCTGCCTCTTGCCGACAAATTCCTTGCCTAGAGGATATTAATTTGCCCAGAGGATATTCTCGACTGCCCTCCGACTGGCTAGTTACCCCTTCCTTGCATTCTCCCTGTTGCACTTGTTCCAAAAAATTGCTAACCCCATCCGAGCCCGTCGGGAGCCCTAAGGTCGCCGATTGGTACTAGTGCCGTCGCCATTCTTGTCTAGTTGTCCCTGTCGTTCTTAGGTTTCCGCCGCGTTCCTAGGGTTTTCTCGCCACACCAGAGCTCCCATGTATCTTCCTGTATCTAATTGAAACATTAATAATCTCAGCCTAAGAATAATTCTTTAATTTCACCTTGCATTATCATTTTAAGCTAGTCTTGCATATTAAAACTTGCCTCCAAGCATAAGCTTGGTTGATAGATTTATAGGACAATCCTTCTCATCTAGATTGAGGGGTCTCGACAACTCTTCAGTGGTTAACATGGTGGCCTTGCAATCATCAGAGCCACAACATCTGCAGTGTCGATGGCATCAGGTGATAGGAGCCTAACAAAAGGTATCGTTAATCAAGCCCTTGCTTGCTTCCTGTTGGCCTCCTTCCCACAACCTACATTGGAGCCCAACTTCAAAACAGTTAAGGGAATGTCAAACTTAGATTAGGCATCTAATTAAAATTAACCAACATCTTTGCATTTCATGTAGGTCTTAGGAATTGCATTTCATATAGGATAGTAACACATTAAAGCAACAATTGTCCATCCGATACTTGGTCTCAATTTTATAAAGAAAGAGTGTTGAATCCATAAGGTACTGGTCTCGAATATATAAATTCAATCTAATCCTTAAAATCTTGTTAGATTTAACCAAGTGCTAGGCCACTCAATTGTGTCTCTCGAACTAGTTGGTTTCCAACTTGTCCTTCATCATCTCATTTCCATAGGGTCTACCCCCCATAGCTTTGCTGTTGGGAGGCAAATAGAATGGAGAGGTTGGGGATCAGGGTGACAACCCCCAACCTGAGTTGTTGTCACGTTCCCTGTACAATTTGAGTGACAACAACGCCAAAATCAACACTATAGATCATTATGTTCTCAGATGGAATCAAGATTGTAGATTAATGTGCTTAGAGCTCATGTCCACACACTTATCATATGCTCTCAGTCCGTGCCCTTTAATTCATGCTCTAAACACTGTAATCAGCCTGAAGGCCCCGTGCCCAACACTTAAACAAAACACACAAATCCTTTGCAACAACAGGACTTTGGTGTGATTTGACAAAACCTTCAATAGTGTGAATATTCTTTTTACGTGCCACTGCGGTCTTTGGACCTTGGGTGGACATGGTAACCTTGCCACAATGCACTGATGGGTGGAGCTGGGGCAGGACACCAATTCTTACGATAACTAATGGACAAAATTCCATCCTGCGGTGAGACCTCAAACTCCAGTTTTGACACATTCCATTGTTATAACAACTTCAACCACACCGGGGCACGACGTAAAATGTTTACTATAGACGACGGGGTTTATTCTCGTCTCTCGGGACCGTGGGCACTATACCTCCTGAGCTTTAATATTTCGCCAATATTAAAAAAAGGGCTGATGCACAATGTCTGTTTATTGCAACAAATGGATTTCTATGACTCTTCACTGCAGGGGTGCCATACCTCCTGAGCTTTAACTCAATTTTTAAATAGTCATCCCTCCTGAGCTTAATTAAGGAACTTTGAAGTCTGAAACCTTGCTTGTTTGCGCTAAACAAGGAAAACTTTGACTGGCCATAACTCCATCCTTTGGAGTTTTTTGGACTTCCATATACCATTGGAAAGATCCTTTCGAGGCCTATTCATCTGTGCTGCTTGCAAAGGCATTTGAGCTAGTCTACTATAGATAAGATAGCTCTGAAGTTTCTGCTCCTGAAACAACACCTCTCTCTTCAATGAAACCATCTTTAAAGCACCTTTGGCATTAATAATCTCTTCCATACAATGAAAACACCTTTGATATCAATGACAATACTACTAACGCATTTTCTAGAAAGGCCTAGTGCACATTTTTAGTACTGTTTTCTTCTTTAGTTTTGAAGGTTTTGGGTTCGGCTGTTTGGTTCCATTCTATCCTCCTTGTTCTTCTGATCTCAACCGAAGCACGCAATTTAAATGATAACCATATCTGTTGCCTGTTTTGAAGTTATTTCCAGGACCATTCTTTGAGTCATATGATAATTGATAAGGATTTTAATCTAGATTGTAATTAGAGGCTAGGTAGAAGATATGAACGGCCATAATTAGGGTTAGAACTGTCAACGTTAGAATTGTAGTACCTTCCGAAAATGATTAGGTGGAAGCTTTTATGAATGTTGAGTCTAAGGCTACACATGTAAGAGATGGTTTGTTTGCTTTTCTTCTCTATGTAATTATTGATGATAATAATAAAAGTTGTCACATATCTTGGTTACTGATGCATTTGAGTACGTGAAATCAAATACAAATGGTCTAGAAGGAATCTGTGGCAATGTACCTACAATTACAAAAATGGCTCTATTAGATTGGCATGGTACAAAGGGCTTAATATATGCAGAAGGTATCTGCCGTTAATTCTATAGAGAGAAAAATATGTTTTCAGATGTAATACATTTATATGGGAAAATTCCAATGCCTGGCAATTAAAGGGCTTGTCTATCATCATCAACTAAACTCTTCTGTCAGCATTAGTGCATGTCATCTGGGAATACTCTTGATTCCATTGAGCTGGGAAGACTCCTGATTTATTGTCATACACTTAAGGTGGCATGACCTCCTGCTTGCTCCTGTTTTCCACAACACACACAATTTCTGTGCTGATTTTGTTGCTGTCTCAGTTAAAATGAAACTCTTGAGGTGTATCTATATGCATGGTTGGAAGGTGTGCATGCACCTTTCAAGTCCTTGACAATTGTTACTGTAACCAACTTTAGCAAGAGTGATCCATTCTATAAAAAATTCCAAATTGATTAACAAGGTTCATTGACAGGTCAGTGATATCTTTGTCGTGAGATCATAATGAAATGCAATAAACAAGTAGATTTATATGCAACAGCATTCTGAGTTGTGCACAAAGTTCCTCAAAATGCACAATAAAAATATGTGAAAATCATTTAGAACGTACTGGGTCTCTATTCAAGTGCATATTCATTCATGATCATTAATTCAGTCAGAGAGGTCATATTCTTCAATATCATTTGCTTTCTGTTTAACTAATTATTGGAGTATTAGTGTGCCTCAAACACACATTTTAGGTATGTTAAGGTTCACAGACTGTTGCCTTTTAATGGGTAATTTGGTAAGAGACATTATCTTAGATGGGGAAGGTGGCATAAAGTGGTCCCTCTCTTGAGAGTTGTTTGGTTTTTGATACACTTCTTCCTATTTAAATAAAAGCATTAATTTCCATTGACATTTCTGATCATTGATGATTACTCGCAAGTTTATGATGCTTAATCCGGATAAAATAACCTATTTATGCATTCTATACATTATCATGTTGCAACCCTCGACTAAAAATGATGAAATGCTTGAAGTAATTGTTTTCATTTGTTTGATATGGCTGCCAAATAATGGGGACATGATCAGTAGGCATCGGATGCAGACAACTGGTAAGTTTTATGTGACCCCTCTGCTTATTTAAAATTCTTGTCCTTTCTTTTGCAGAGTCACGTCGGGAGGCTCGAAAAGCTTTCCTTGCATTGGCACAAAATAATGAATCCTCTCTTTCACCAAAAACAGCATATGGTGTTGAAAGACAACCACTTATGCAAAGTGAAGTCATCGGAGATGAAAAAACTAATGAATTGGATGAGGATGTTGATGCTGTGGTTCAGGCTTATCGTAGCACACCTGTATGTCTTGTTTATGTGGGAAGAAGTTAGAACTGATATTTTATCTGTACAGTATTTGTTTTCGTTTCTGAAAAAGTCAAGCTATAATCAGTCTTTTATTTATGTAATTTACTTGTGATAAAATTGTAGTCAAAAGGAAAGAGATAAAAAGACCATAAGAGCTTTTATAATTTTAAATAAGGGCATTGCCGGAATATCTGCAAGCTTCTAATATTCACTAGGGATAACTTGAAGTGTTTTTACGAGGAAATCTGCACTAAGGTCATTGATAAGCTCAGTAGAGTAGCTTTGAGTTCCACAGTACAAGGTAGTTGTAAGTCTTATATTACTTGAGCTATCATACATCCAGTTATATATGGTCATCATAACAAATTATATTTGAAGAATGACAGAACTCAGCTGGAGCTGGAAGGTCCTGCTAATTATCTATTAATTGTGTTCATGGTCCCACGAAATACCGTTGTCTTGAATCATGAGCACTCTCACTGTTATCATGAGCACTTTCAGTGTTATCTTCATGTGTGTGCTGTGTATGCTTTTGGCATAGACGGCATGTGATTTCATCCTATATCCCATGCTTATTTCTTTTGTTTTCTCCATATGTTACACTTGGATTCTACTGTAATAGCTAGTTCATAGTGCCCTGTTGTTGATATGTATTGAAGCAACATTTCTTCATAAATTGAATCACAATAAGGGTTGGCAAGCTTGGATATTGTTTCTGTAATAACTGGCAAACTTAATGCAATGTAGGTGTCCATGATTATATTATTCTCACTGTTTTGGATATCTGCTTGCCCAAAGAAGGAAAATATTATGGACTTTTGAAAGGCCAAAGAGATGATAAAATTGTAACATCACTCAATAGCTATGTTGCAGGAAATGCCACCTCAGGTGCATTTCTGTACTTGTTAAAATTGGAAACTAGGGCCAAACTCCATGTGGGTCATCTTATTTATGGCAGCTGATATTTTTCTTGGATCCCTCTCATCGAGAGGTGTAGGATTGATCTAAAGATCATCCGATTCCTATAAGTATTTATGGAGATATGAATTTATTAGTGTTATGCGACAATTTGTCAAGGTCGGCCAGCAACCAAACAAACCCCACTTGTGCTCAACGTTTTAGTATAAATAAAGGAGGACTTCAAGTCATTTAACACTCATCTCTTGTGATCTCACTCTCCACTTGTTTTCTGTTTTTGGTGGAAGAGGAAGTCTAGAGGAGATGTGTAATGACCAAAAGTCGTAGACGCAGTGGAAATATTTAAAATACTTCGTAAACAAAGACATGCATCGTAGGACAGTAATTGTAATTGTATATTGAACAAAAGAATTGATGATAGAATGAATTCAAGTGAAAATGAGGGTCCTGTATATATAGCTAGGTAAGTACCCTTTCATTATTAACTAACTAACCATTAGTTAATTTACTTTTATTTATTATTATATTTATATTATTATGATTATTATTTATTATCTATTTTTATTTATTTTACATAATTTATGTTCGTAACATTGCCTTCTCCTTCAAAAAGCTTTGTCCTCAAAGCTTGTTGATGAAAGGGCTTGATCTCTTTTCTACTACGAATGTCTTCTACTTGATATTTTTTTTGCTACAAATGTCTTCTTGTCTCGAAACAATCATCTTTGTCGATACAAGTTGATATGATGCTTGGAGTGATATATAAAATTGTCTTACTGAGAATGGATCGAACCATCCTAGATTAACCTTCTGTGGAATCTTCTGATCACTGGAATTTTGTAACAAATTGTTATCAGCACACTGAATTGAGCTCACTTCAATATTCTTTGTAACATAAGTTTGTTGTTTATGTTGAGTAATAGTAGATTGATTAAGGTGTCTACTCTTGTGATTCAGATGTAGATAAGGAGTTTGTCTTGTTTGAACTTCCTTTAACGTTTTTATGACAGTTTCATGATTTCCATCAAGCATTGTTGTTGTTGAATTAACTACTGAATCCTTATTTGGGGTGTCCTCTGTTTGAACGACAACCTCTGAGTACATTTTTACTTCACTAGGGTTTGGATTTGCATGAGCTGCGAGATTAGTTGTCTTGATCTCTGTTTCTTCAGTTTGGACTACTACATCTGGAGATTTTTATGTTTCCTTTGCGAAAAGTTCTTTGAACCTATTCGTCAATGACTTCTTTTCGTCCTTAAGTTTTTTAATCTGTTTGAGCAGATTTTGATTATGTTTTTGAGACCTAAGCATTCCTCATTCTCTGAGTCAACTTTATTTTGGCCTTCACGCTTCTCGTCTTTTAAACACTTCATTTGTTCTACTAATGTTTGGTTAAGGCTCTTTAAACATAAATTTTCTTCTTCTTGTTCTAATAAATGCTCCTTGAGTTCTTTCTTTGATGTTTTAGCTTTCTTGACTTGTTCGAATAGCTTTTCTTGGTGATCTCTGAGGCGCAAAATTTCTTCGTGTTAAAATTGGCAACTAGGGCAAAACTCCATGTGGATCACCTTATTTATGGCTTCTGATATTTTTCCTAGATTCCTCTCATTGAGAGGTGTAGGATTGATTTAAAGATCATCTGATTCTGATATATATTTATGGAGATATGAATTTATTTTGATTATGGACAAATTGCCAAGGTCGGCCAACAAACTTATGTAGACTCAGAAGCCCAACAGTCACGTCTATTCACACTCAACGTTTGCATATAAATACAAGGAGACTCCTCCTCATTTGGACAATTCATTCACTCATCTTCTCTCTCTCTCCTACGCATAAAAGGAGCCTCTCTCTTTCTCACACGTGTGGCTGAAAGGAAGACGTCCTAGGGCAAGGAAGACGCAGAAAGGACGCTAGGACAGCAGGTCATCTCTTTGACCAATGTTTACCATCTAGAAGTGCAGAATGGGTGTGGTTGCCTCTCCTAGGCAGGCCACAATTTTTGGCAGGAAAATCGAGGTGATCTCACCTCTGGCTTGACCGGTGTTGACTGGCCTAGTTTAGGGTTGCAAGTTGACTTCAGAAATCTGCAAATTGACTGAACTTTTGGGGCTGTTCAAGAGATGTTTCTTCAGGCTGTTCGAGGACAAGTTGATTGGAAATTGACCAAGTATTTAGAGGTGAATTTCAACTAGTTTGACCAAGTTTGACTTTGCTGATCTAGGGTTTGCTGCTGCTGATATAAAATTACATAATTCAGATTTGATCAAAGGGTTTCCCTGCATTGGGGTTTGTCCCTGACTAGCCGCCACATCTTGTGTCTCTTATCTTGGCTTGTTTTCTATTGATCATTTAATGTTCTATCTGCACTTTACTTAATGTATATGTGATTGCTAATTTGTGGATAATAAGAAGAAAAATAAGTAAATTGCTCTAAGCATAGGACATACCATAATTTAACATGGTATCAAAGCTAAGGTGAAGACAAAGCCCAAGCAAGAGCAATCACCGAAGAGAAGGTTGGCAAGGCTATCTGAAATAAATCATGGGGTCCTCAACACACTTCCCTACTGAAGACAAACTCCGTGAGAAGTTTGACTATCATAGATGGAAGATGTCTCTCGATCTAACATTAGAAGAACAAGAAGTGTTGGACCATGTGAGATGCAAAATTGTTGAGCCTCCATCAAATGCATCCACTGCTGCTAGGAACAAATGGACCAAGGGAGAAGTCAGAGCAAGGAAAATCATCCGGGACTATCAACAAGCGCTTGGTGGCCTATGTTTCCGAGCTGAACACCTCCAAGGAAATCTACGATAGACTGGTGAGTTTATTTAAAGTTAATGATGCAAATCAAGACTTGTTTCTTAGAGATAAGCCGAAGGAAATTAAGAAGGGCAAAGATGAGAGTATGCAAACATATTTCTTAAGGATCACCGAGATCAAGAATGATCTCCTATCTATTGGGGAAGTAATTCCTAACAGGGAAATGACACTCACAACTCTTGGAGGACTACCATCTGAATGGTATATATTCAGGACTACTCTTCTCAACAATAACATAATTCCTGGATTTGAGGAATTAATGGCCAGATGCATTCAAGAAGAAACGAGGATGGAAGAGAAAGAAATGCCCATACTTAAAGGTCATCCCTCTGCCTTTTTTTCTCTTACTAAAAGAAGAAACAACTCTCGGGCTAAATTCAAAGGAAAGGCTGGACCAAAGGGTGGAAGAAAAGGACGATGTTACAATAGCAATAAATCTGGTCACTATGCAAGGGAGTGCCCTGATAAAAGGGACTCACATCGGGACGATGATCAAAATCCCTCTCAAGGCAATCAAAGGAATGGCAGGTCAAATGGCAGAGGTAGAAGAAGTGTCGGAAATCAAGGAAGAGGACAATCATTCAAGAAGGCAAGAAATTCCATGTATGAATCTAACACTGTTAACAATAAGCAAGATGAATATTATCTACCAGCAGCGCTATCTACTACTGCTCCCCCGGACTCGTTGGGAAATTGGCTTATTGATAGTGGTGCCTCAAGGCACTTCACTGGTTACAAAGAAGCTCTCTATAATCTAATAGAGAAGGAAACCAACCTGGAAAATGTTCCTGGAGATAATTCAAAATATCCCGTGAAAGGCGTAGTAAATGTCACTCTTCAATTGAATCAGGGTAAATACCATCCACTTACAAGATGTATTATATGTACTTGATCTCAAAAAGAACCTGGTGTACATTTCGGCAATGGAAGACAAAGGCTACAAGGTGGCCTTTAGCGATGGCAAGGTACGTGTATGGAAAAGGAACTTTAAAGATGCTTTTACTCTTGAGTTTCGAGTTGATTCATTATATCAGGTCGGAGGAAGTCCGCTGGGTGTCATGTCTTGTGACACATCTCTTCAGTCCGAACTATGGCATTGGAGGTTTGCTCACCTTCATTATACAACTCTACTCGATGTAAGAAAAATGGTGATCGGGATCCCTGAGTTCAGATTAGAGCAAGAAGGTGTATGTCTAGGATGTGCTGAAGGAAAGCTCGAAAGGGGACCATTCCCCTTAAGCCAAAGCAAGACCTCCGATATATTGCAGTTGGTTCACTCAGACATATCTGGTATGATGCCTGTGAACTCCTTGGGAGGATATTTATATTACGTCACTTTTACAGATGACTATTCTCGCAGAACTTGGATATACTTCTTGAAAAAGAAGGATGAAGTGTTCTCCTGGTTTCGGCACTTCAAAGCCTTGATCGAGAATCAAACCGAAAAGAAGATCAAGACGTTAAGGACTAATAATGGGATTGAATATGAATCCAATGAGTTTCATGACTTTTGCAAAGAGGCTGGCATTAAGAGGGAGACTACTACACCATATACTCTCTTGCAGAATGGTGTGGCGGAAAGGAAGAATCGTACAATTGTGGAAGTTGTCCGTGCTATGCTCCATGATCAAAGACTTCCGAAGTTTCTATGGGCCGAAGCTACAAATACGCCGTATATGTACAAAACCAATGCCCTGATATGGGCCGAAGTTGACTTTGCTGATCTAGGGTTTGCTGCTGCTGATATAAAATTACATAATTCAGATTTTGTACTATTTCTCTCTGCTGAACTATTGAAGATAAAAGAAGATTTGATCAAAGGGTTTCCCTGCTTGGGGGTTTGTCCCTGGCTAGCCGCCACATCTTGTGTCTCTTGTCTTGGCTTGTTTTCTATTGATTATTTAATGTTCTATCTGCACTTTACTTAATGTATATGTGATTGCTAATCTGTGGATAATAGGAAGAAAAATAAGTAAACTGCTCTAAGCATAGAACATACCATAATTTAACATCTTTGCTGCAGATGACTTCTTCAAACTCTTTTTGCTTCTTTGATATAGTTTTTTCGTTAACTTGAAACATCAAATCTTAGATATCCTTAAGGTCTTCTAATGAAGATTTTATTGATTTTGATTTACTTGTTATGTCTCGAAACATGACCCTCTTCCCTTTATAAGGAAACGTCAAAATTTGTTTCTTTATGTTTAACATGAATGTACCCAAATCCTTAAACTAGGGTTGAACGAGTATGATGTCAATGTTTTTATCCGTCCTCACAACATGAAATTGAAATATGTAGTCATAATGACTTATTTTCACTTGTAGATCACAGAAGAACGTAGTCTTGACATCCATTTGATGTAGGTTCCATCCTTGCAAAGCAGCAATGGCTATGATCGATCGATGGGCAACAGGTGCAAATATCTTGTCATAGTTTATACCTTCCTTCTGGGAGAAGCCACGAGCGACAAAACGAGCCTTATACTTTTCCGTACTTCCATCAACTGCATGCTTTATCTTGTAAAGCCATTTTGAAGTGACGACTGCTTTGTCCTGGGGTCTGGGGACCACATCCCAAACATTGTTTTTCATAATGGACTCATATTCCTCAGTCATAGCATCCTTCCATACTTGATGCTTGACAGCATCTGTGAATGTTGAAGGCTCATTTTGGATGACCATGCTCATGATGGTCAGGTATCCCTGATACCTGTTCGACTTCTTACTTTCACGGAAGGTTCCTCTAGGTGCAATGTGTCCTTTAGCATCATCAAGTGTCCCCCGAAGCCATGAAGGCCTCTTCCTAGAAGAGGAAGGCTCTTGCGGAGGAGGATCCATAGGATCCATAGGTTCTTCCACATCGGGCATCGTCTCATCTTCCTTTTCCTTCGGTTCCCCAGTGTCAACTTCTTTAGATCCCCTTAAAGTAGGAAGATTGTCTACTTTGCTAGGAGCCATATCTTCGTCAAAGGTGACATCATGACTAATCTCGACTTCCCTTTGACTAGCTACATAGATTTTATAGGCTTTAGTATTTTTTGTATAGCCCACGAAGATTCCTTTCTTTCCAGATGCACCCAATTTATTCCTTTTCTCTTGAGGCACATGAAAATATACAGGGCTTCCAAAAATTCTAAAATGAAATATGTCAGGTTTTTTACTGGTGAACATTTCTTTGGGAGCCTTGGAACCCAATGCTTGATGAGGGCATCGGTTTTGTACATATACGGCGGTATTTGCAGCTTCAGTCCATAGAAACTTCGAAAGTCTTTGATAATGGAGCATAGCACGGACAACTTCCACAATTGTACGATTCTTCCTTTCTGCCACACCATTCTGCTCAGGAGTATATGGTGTAGCAGTCTCCCTCTTAATGCTAGCCTCTTTGCAAAAGTCATGGAACTCATTGGATTCATATTCAGTGCCATTATTAGTCCTTAAGGTCTTGATCTTCTTTTCGGTTTGATTCTTGATCAAGGCTTTGAAGTGTCGAAACCAGGAGAACACTTCATCTTTCTTTTTCAAGAAGTATATCCAAGTCTTGCAAGAATAATCATCTGTAAAAGTGACGTAATATAAATATCCTCCCAAGGAGTTCACAGGCATCATATCGGATATGTCTGAGTGAATTAACTGCAATATATCAGAGGTCTTGCTTTGGCTTGAGGGGAATGGTCCCCTTTTGAGCTTTCCTTTGGCACATCCTGGACATACACCTTCTTGCTCTAATCTGAACTCGGGCATCCCGATCACCATTTTTCTTACATCGATTAGAGCTTTATAATGAAGGTGAGCAAACCTTTGATGCCATAGTTCAGACTGAAGAGATGTGTCACAAGACATGACACCCAACGAACTTCCTCTGACTTAATATACTGAATCAACTCAAAATCCAAGGGTAAAAGCATCTTTAAAGTTCTTTTTCCTTACACGTACTTTGCCATCGCTGAAAGCCACTTTGTAGCCTTTGTCTTCCATTGCCGAAATGGACATCAGGTTCTTTTTGAGATCAGGTACATATAATACATCTTGTAAGTGGATGGTATTACCTTGATTCAATTGAAGAGTGACATTTCCTATGCCTTGCACGGGATATTTTGAATTATCTCCAAGAACAATTTCCAGGTTGGTTTCCTTCTCTATTAGATTATAGAGAGCTTCTTTGTAATCAGTGAAGTGCCTTGAGGCACTACTATCAATAAGCTAATTTCCCAGCGAGTCTGGGGGAGCAGTAGTAACAGAGCAGTTGGTAGATAATATTCATCTTGCTTACTGTTAATAGTGTTAGATTCATACCTGGAATTTCTTGCCTTCTTGAATGGTTGCTCTCTTCCTTGATTTCCGGCACTTCTTTTACCTCTTCCATTTGACATGCCATTCCTTTGATTGCCTTGAGAGGGATTTTGATTATTGTCCCGGTCTGAGTCCCTTTTATCAGGGTACTCCCTTGCATAGTGACCCGTTTTATTGCAATTGTAACATCGCCTTTTTCTTCCACCCTTTGGTCCAGCCTTTCCTTTGAATTTAGCCTCGGAATTGTTTCTTCTTTTAGTATGAGAGAAGAAGGCAGAGGGATGACCTTTAAGTATGGGCATTTCTTGCTCTTCCATCCTTGTTTCTTCCTGAATACATCTGGCCATTAATTCCTCAAATCCAGGAATTACGTTATTGTTGAGAAGAGTAGTCTTGAATATATACCATTCAGATGGCAGTCCTCTAAGAGTTGCGAGTGTCATTTCCCTGTTAGGAATTACTTCCCCAATAGATAGGAGATCGTTCTTGATCTCGGTGATCCTTAAGAAATATGTTTGCATACTCTCATCTTTGCCCTTCTTAATTTCCTTCAGCTTATTTCTAAGAAACAAGTCTTGATTTGCATCATTAGCTTTAAATAAACTCACCAGTCTATCATAGATTTCCTTGGAGGTGTTCAACTCGGAAACATAGGCCACCAAGTGCTTGTTGATAGAGTCCCGGATGATCTTCCTTGCTTTGACTTCTCCCTTGGTCCATTTGTTCCTAGCAGCAGTGGATGCATTTGATGGAGGCTTAACAATTCTGTCTCTCACATGGTCCAACACTTCTTGTTCTTCTAATGTTAGATCGAGAGACATCTTCCATCTATGATAGTCAGACTTCTCACGGAGTTTGTCTTCAGTAGGGAAGTGTGTTGAGGACCCCATGATTTATTTCAGATAGCCTTGCCAACCTTCTCTTTGGTGATTTCTCTTGCTCTTGCTCTTGCTTGGGCTTTGTCTTCACCTTAGCTCTGATACCATGTTAAATTATGGTATGTCCTATGCTTAGAGCAATTTACTTATTTTTCTTCTTATTAGCCACAGATTAGCAATCACATATACATTGAGTAAAGTGTAGATAGAACATTAAATGAGTAATAGAAAACAAGCCAAGGCAAGAGACACAAGATGTGGCGGCTAGCCAGGGACAAACCCCAATGCGGGGAAACTCTTTGATCAAATCTTCTTTTATCTTCCATAGTTCAGCAGAGAGAAATAGTACAAAATCTGAATTCTGTAATTTTATATCAGCAGCATCAAACTCTAGATCAGCAAAGTCAAACTTGGTCAAACTAGTTGAAATTGACCTCTCAAATGCTTGGTCAATTTCCGGTCAACTTGTCCTCAAACAGCCTAAAGAAACAACCCTTGGACAGCCCCAAAAGTCCAATCAATTTGCAGATTTCCGAAGTCAATTGCAGCCCTAAACTAGGGCAGTCAACACTGGTCAAACTAGAGGTCAGATCACCTTGGGTTTTGTGCCAAAAATTGTGGCCTGCCTAGGAGAGGCAACCACACCCAATCTGCACTTCTGGAAGGTCAAAGCTTGGTCAACGCTGGCTGAAAGGACATCTTCCTTTCAGCCACACGTGTGAGAGAGAGAGGGTCATTTTATGCGTAGGAGAGAGAGAAAGAAGATGAGTGAATGAAATTGTCCAAATGAGGAGAATGCTCCTATTTATATGCAAACGTTGAGGATAAATAGACATGACTGTTGGGCTTATGAGCCTATATAAGTTTGCTTGCCGACCTTGACAATTTGTCCATAAATAAATTCATATCTCCATAAATTCTTATCGAAATCGGATGATCTTTAGATCAATCCTACACCTCTCGATGAGAGGAATCTAGGAAAAATATTAGAAGCCATAAATAAGGTGATCCACATGGAGTTTGGCCCTAGTTGCCAATTTTAACATAAGACAATTTTATATATCACTCCAAGGATCTAGGATGGTCCGATCCATTCTTAGTAAGACAATTTTATATATCACTCCAAGGATCATATCAACTTGTATCGACAAAGATGATTGTTCTGAGACGAGAAGACATTCATAGGAAAAAAAGATATCAAGTAGAAGACATTCGTAGTAGAAAAGAGATCAAGCCCTTTCATCAACAAGCTTTGAGGACAAAGCTTTTTGAAGGAGAAGGCAATGTAGGACAATAATTTAATTGTATATTGAATAAAGGAACTGATGATAGAATGGGTACAAATGAGAATGAGGGTCCTGTATATATAGCCAGGTAAGTACCCTTTCACAAATAGGCATGTCTCTAAGACATGCCTTTTCGTTATTAACTAACTAACCATTAGTTAATTTACTTTTATTTATTATTATATTTATACTATTATGATTATTATTTATTATCTATTTTTATTTATTTTTACATAATTTATGTTCATAACAAGATGCCTTTTATCCAGCCCAAAGAAGGGTCATCTAGGAGAGTCCTAGCCGTAGACTTGTAGGAGATCTGGCTGCAGATCTAAGAGGCCCTAATCCACAACTAAAGGGAGCTCTAACCCGCAACAAAGGGAAGGACCTAATCCGCAGCTAGAGGAAGCCTTATGCTACCCTATCTAAGGGTGGTATGAAGATGCCCTAGGCGCAGCAAGAGAGGATCAAGAAGAGGACAATTTGCTGGGTTGATTTGTAGACTGTCCTTGGACTGTTTGAGGGTTATCAAGACAAGTTCGAGTTACTGTTCAATGGCCGAGCTGTTGGGTAGTGAACGCTGAAGAGCTAGGGGACAAAACGCTGAAGAAGGTGTGTTTGGGCATGCATAGGGATTGTCTCATGACAGTGCTATGCCGTAGGTCCTAGCACACAGAAAGAGCTGCGTAGAGGGCTGTTAAGGTGGACTAGCCCTTTAGAAGGCAGCGTGGACAAAGAGGAGGCTTCACTAGGAATGTTGCAAACCGTTGAGGGTTGGTTTGTGGATTGTCATAAGGGTTTAGCGCTGCAGTACATGCCCTAACCAAGGCTTTCACAAATGCGTAAGTAAACATCAGTTCAACAGTGTTTTGCAGGGGTGTTGGATCCTAGTTTAGGATTAATACTACAGTTGGTTGCTGTCCTGAAAGGCCACCTAGCTGCTATTGCTATAGGTGACAACAGGGCCTTGTTTGGGTATGATATGGTGGACATATTATTGGACAGAATCAGTATGTACAACGTCATTATAGGTACATTTGTTGTAGAGGAAGCAGTATGTACAACAACATGTATAGGTACAACTGTTGCAGTGGAAGCAAGATGTACAACAACATGTATAGGTACAACTGTTGCATATTGGAGGCAGTATGTACAACAACATGTATAGGTACAACTGTAATGATTGCAGCATAGTGGAGGCAGTATGTACAACAACGTGTATGGGTACAACTGTGAGTGGTGCAACATAGTGCACCGTGATGGGTACAACCATGATTGGTTGCATTTCTGTGACAAGAGCAACTCAGTGAATGGGTGCAACATGATGACGAGATGCAACACGATGGAGAATCAGCTGAAGCAACTTGTCTTCAATTAATCTTATGTATCATCTTCTTAGAGATGATCTATGCTCTTATCTAGAAAAGTCAAAGTGTTGACTTCTGTTGTAAATGTACTATCTCTCTCTCTCTCTCTCTTGCTCTCTGCTGAACTATTGAAGAACATATAAGAAGAATTGATCAAGGGTTTACCCACATTGGGGTTTGTCCCTAGCTAGCGCCACATCTTGTGTCCTCTTGTCTTGGCTTGTCTTCTGCGATTTATGTTTATGTTCTATCTACAGTTTACTTTAATGCTGATGTGATTGCTAATTTGGAAAAAAAATCAAGCTAACTATGAAAATTGAAATAAATTGCTCTAAGCATAGAACATACCTAAACTTAACAGTACTGAAACACGAAAATGCGTGTGGTATGGTCTTGAAATGTCTCTGGCCATATGAATGCATCACACATGTGGGAAACACAATTTGTATGGCTGGAGACATGTTTTTGAGCTATACCAACATTTGTATATGTTTTTCCAACACTAAATCTATCTATTTTGACTTGGTTGGAGTTAGTTTTTAACTTAGGTTTGACCAAAAATGTTGGTAATTAATGGTAGTGTTAAAGACCTTTTCTTTCCCATGAGGAATATCTTTATATTCCATATGAGGAATATTCATGTTTTGGTCCTCAAGCGACTGCGGACTGCCTAGACAACAAGGCTCAAAGCCAATACAAGAATTATTCATTGTGAGCTCAACATGTCACATGCAGGAATTGAACCTAGGTGGGGAGGATAACAACATTTCTCCCAATGACTGGAGCGAAACCCAATTCATTGTAGTGTTAATTTTTGAAGTGTTATTTCCTTTATCTTTTCTTTTTATCCAATTTCCTTTATCTTTGTTTTTCGTCCTTTTTCTTAAATATTTGACATTAACATTAATCATTTTAGGATGTTCGAGAGTGGTTCCAACCAATGTTGCAGGATCCGTCCCCCCTCCCTCCCAAAGGATTTGGAGGCGGAACCGCATCCCATACGGATCCTTCGGTGGAACCATGGATCTGAAAATCGGATCCGCGGGGGCTCAATCCATGGTTCCGACTGCCCGATCCGCTGATCCGTGGAGGTTCGAGCATGTATCCATCGCGGATCCGAGAGAAGGTGGACAATTCACACAGTTCTACGGGGCTTTTTTTGTTGTTGGAAATTTCGAATTGTTATGTGAGGAACTAAGCTTTCTGAATACTCCCAAGGTGCCCCTTGATGCTCCTTGGACACTTCCTAGATGCTCCCTAATGGTAATGTTAAGTTCTTAAAGTAAAAGTGACATTCTCCTTTATCTTTCATTTCCTTCCTTTTACTTAAATTTTTAACATTACCATGAAATGGCTTAGGATGTTTGAGAGTGGTTCCAACCTCATCAGACTTCATATGGAGAAAATAGAATTTCATATCCCATTCAAAATTCAACAGACTTAAACAATTTTAAGGATCAATGGGATTGTGGCATTTCATTGGATTATATTATGTATGAGGGCATGTGATTGACATTTAATCAAGAGCATTGAGCCCTATATGGACCCCAGTGTTGGTGTTGTTGATTGTTGAACTACTTTGTCATCGCCTTAGCAAAAATGTACCCTTCACTCAAGTCAAAATCATTGATTAGGCATGTTAAGCTTTCTCTACCATATTATAAGGCTTGAATTAGGCTATTTGATCAAAATTGGGCAATGTTCACTAATATCCCTAGAGAATCGAAGTAGAGGCAAATGCTAGCAAGAGAAGAGGAATCTAGATTCTAGATGGTGTTGATTTTTGGGTAGCATCGGATGTGCTTTAGCTTCGAAAATTTGTGGAGGGGCTAAAACACATGAGATCTTGGAGACCCAAAAATCGTTTGGTGAAATTCCACTTGGATTGTATTTTATTAAAATAATTAATATTTTTAATGGGGTCCTAAGTCCAAATTTAGGAAAATTAAAATATTAATGGGTATTAATGAAAATATGGGTGAGAAGCTTCTAAGAGACGAGGATCAAGTCTAATTTAATCTTAGCCATTGATTAGAGATTAGATCACGACCGTTGATATCTCAATTGGAAAAATATAAAGGAAGACTTGAGAGTCATTTGGAGATGCACCGGGAAAATACTCAATAACCCGAGGGAAATTGATTCCTAGGGAGTAAGAGTTCGATTTTAGAGGGAGAGTTGCAGGGTGAAGGAAGAGGAGGGTATCAACATCAGTCGGAGACTGAGGAGGAGGGGACGCAATGCATGAGAGGGACATCGCAGAGGGACAACTCAGAGAGGCAACGCAACAAGGGACGTAGTCCTCACGCAGAGATGACGCAGAGGTGATGCAGTGAAGGCTGGTAGGTCTCTTGAGTGTCAGGATTTCTCCAAAGGGTGGAGGAAAATTATCTTAAGTGTTTTCTTAGAGGTTTCTCTATGTTCTACAAATAATTCCTTGTAAAGAGATTCTTGCTGAAGAATAATAAATAAACCCTCATCTGTGGCACCAGTATTCCTGCATTAGGTTTTTCTAAGGACCATTGTCCAAAAATCACTGTGTTGATGTGATTGATTCTTGTGCTTGTATTTCACTGTTCTTTTCTCTATGCTATTATGTGACAACTGCAGTGGAATTTACTTTGATGTTCACTGAAGGGTTTTGTAAATAACTTATTGTAGAAAATAAGTAGGAGAAATAAATCAGTTACTGTAGTAGAATTTCGTGTTAGAAATTTTCACATGGTATTAGAGCAGAGATCGAGCAATAGGATTAGAGAATCTGCAATGAGTCGTGAGCATGATGCTGGAGCAGCAACTTGAAGGGACTCATGCAGTTCTCCCGGGAAAGAGGAAAGCGAGAAGAATATAATGGATCACGACAATTTTGTGTTAGCTTCCAGAGTGGAAGAAGAAGTCGCTTGCTTGGCAAATTCTACTTCCTTTGAGGTTTGGTATATTGATAGTGGAGCTTCTGCGCACATGACAGGGATCCGAGAATGTTTCTCAAGCTATCAAGAAGTACAGATGAGCGTCCAAATCACCATGGGAAATAAGTCAAAATGTACCCTGTAGGAAGAGGTATTGTAGTTTTTCAAATAAAAGCAGGGGATCGACTTCTAGCTATCAATGTGTTGCATGTGCCTTGATTGGAGATGATGTTTACTTCATTGGGAAGAAAGTATATGTCAAACATCCGAGTTGGAAGAAGGCCCAAATTGGAGTTAGAAGTAACAGACTGTATAAGTTACAACTAGAATCTCCAATGGCACTGATAGATGATAGTGGTGAAAAAGATTTGAATGAACTATGGCGCAAAAGGATGGGGCACTTACACCATGGGGCTCTAAGAATTCTCAGAAGAACCGTCACAGGAGTTCTAGAATTAAGTACCAAACGAGACTATGTATGTAGAGGTTGCGTATTGCGCAAGTATGCCAAAGCGGCTTATTCCAGAAGTACCAGTAGGGCAAAGAGTGTTCTGGGATTGATACACTCATATAACTATGGATCCATGTCCACGAAAGCTCTTAGTGGTGTTGAATATTTCGTCATCTTCATTGATGACCATTCCAGGGAGACTTGGATCTACTTTCTAAAACCGAGGATGAGATTTTTGATCGATTAAAAGAGTTTAAAGTTTTGGTTGAGAATCTGACAGGGAAGAGGATAAAAGTGTTGCACTCAGACAATGGTGGAGAACACATTGATAAGGACTTCACTGATTTCTGCGCAAGGGAAGGCATCGAAAGAGAATGGATAACTCCATATAATCCGAAGCATAATGGAGTAGCAGAGAGGAAGAACAGAACTATTGTTGAAGCAACAAGGGCAATGTTGTATGATTAGGATATGCCCAAATTACTGTGGGCAGAAGCATGCGACACAGTAGTATATGTTCAGAACATGACTCCTCATAGGGCATTAGGTAAGATTATTCCAGAGAGTGTCTTCACCGGCAAGAAGCTTGAAGTGAGTCATTTCAGAATATTTGGGAGTTTGGCATACTGCCTTATACCCGAAGGAAAGAGGAATAAGTTGGATCAAACTGCAGAAAAAGGATATCTTGTGGGATATAGCTAGAATGCTAAGGCATATAGAATATACCTTCCGGGAAATAGAAAGATCATAGTATGATGGGATGTAAAGTTCATGGAGGACAGAGCTTTTAAGAAATCTTGAGACATGCCTTCCTAAGAGTAGTGAAAGAATGATCCATTGGTCCAACCACTTCGACCAACAGAAACCAACACCAATATCTCTCCAAAGAACAAGAATCCAAAGGCATCACATCGGGTGGAATCTTAGTAGGAGGAGCAAATATATCTACCCATTACCAGTGGAAGAATGAGCCGGGAACTTCGACAGATACTACGGGATGTGGAGGATTTTGTTGGAGCTCTTAGGAACGAGAAAAGGGAGCGTAGACAACCAAATAGATACCAAGCCTTGGTGGCTCAATTTGGAGAAACCTCTAGTTTTCAGGAGGCCGTTCAACATCAAGTATGGGTAGATGCTGTTGTGGAGGAATACAGTTCCATAATGATCAATGATGTCTAGGAAGTGGTACCTAGGCCTCATGACAAATTGGTTATAGTTTCGAGATGGATCTACAAGGTCAAATATGCTGCAGATGGCAATGTGGAAAAATACAAAGCCAAGTTTGTGGCTAAGGGGTATGCTTAGAAGGGATAGACTACGAAGAAACCTTCGTCCCAATAGCCAGGTATACTTCTATTAGATCCGTGATATCCCTTGCAGCACAGATGGGGTGAGAGATTCACCAGATGGACGTCAAGACTGCGTTCTTGAAGAGGGTGATAGAAGAAGTATACATTGAACAACCAGAGGGTTTTGAGACACATGAGAAGAAAACTCATGTATGTAAGTTGAAGAAATCCTTGTATGGGCTTAAACAAGCGCCTAGAGCATGGTATGATCGAATTGATGGTTACTTGCAGAAGATGGGATTCGTCAAGAGTGACGCAGATCCAAACCTCTATTATCTAATTATAGAGAATGAGCCTCTAATTTTGGTGTTATATGTGGATGACCTTTTCTTGATAGGTTCATCCAGGCTCATCAAAGATTGCAAGGAAAACCTAGCTACAAAATTTGACATGAAGGATTTGGGACAGATGCATTATTTTCTGGGGTTGGAAGTTTGGTAGCAAAAGGGTGGAATTTTCCTTGGACAAGGGAGATATGCTACAATTTTTTTTAAAAAGGCTCAAAATGCAGGACTGTAGACCCATGGCTACTCCAATGATTACCAACTAGAAGAAGATTGATGCATCTAAAGGTAAAGAAGTAGATCCCACCTTGTACAGGCAGCTCATAGGGTCCTTGATGTTTTGGTCAATACCAGGCCAGACATTTGTTATGTTGTCAATACCCTTAGTTAGTCCATGGTGGAATCGAAGAGGGCGCACTGGGCAGCAGCTAAGCATGTTCTTAGATATATACGAGGAAGAGTCGAGCATGGATTAATGTACAACCGAGGCAATGATATTAGGGTGAGTGGGTTCACTAACGCAGATTGCGCTGGAAGTTCGGTAGATCAAAAAAGTACCACTAGGTACTGTTTCAACATTGGATCAAGAATGACCCCCTGGTGTAGTAGGAAACAAAAATCCGTTGCTCTGAGCTCAGCTGAAGCTGAATATATGGCAATTAGCACAACATCGTGTGAAGCCATATGGCATAAGAAGATGTTTGTGAATCTATTCAAGAGAAGAATGGAAGCAACCGATATTTTCTGTGATAATCAGAGTTGCATCAAGCTCTATGAGAATCAAGTTTTTCATGATTGGTTGAAGCACATTGACATCAGGTGTCACTTTATCAGAGACTGTGTCTAGCGAGTGACAGTACAGTTACAATACACTCTGATAGGAGAACAGGTGGCAGACATTCTCACCAAGGCTCTAGGAAGAACAAAGTTTGTTTATTCAAGGAGAAGATGGGGATGATTGAGAATCCGTTTCAGTAGCAGAAATGGATAGTGCAGTTCTTAAGAGGGAGCTGCAGTGCAATAGTTAGCATTGATAGGGGTATGGGCAACATGATGCAACATATTGAGAGGGAGCTGCAGTATAGTTGCAACAGTGACAGTGGCAGTTTCATGGGCAACAATACAGATTGCAGTAGCGCAGTGGATGAGGGGCGACTAGCTGAGCATTAGCAGCGCAGAGGATCGATGCCGTGGATCAGTGTGATACTTTTACTAGGAAGTATTGCTAGAGCACATTCCTCACTAAGAGGAAGTGTTGATTTTTGGGTAGCATCGGATGTGCTTTAGCTCCAAAAATTTGTGGAGGGGCTAGAACACATGAAATCTCAGAGCCTCATAAATCGTTTGGTGAAATTCCGCCTGGATTGTATTTTATTAAAATAATTGATATTTTTAATGGGGTTCCTAAGTCTAAATTTAGGAAAATTAAAATATTAATGGGTATTAATGAAAATATGGGTGAGAAACTTCTAAGAGACGAGGATCATGTCTAATTTAATCTTAGCCTTTGATTAGAGATTAGATCACGATTGTTGATATCTCAACAGGAAAAGTATAAAGGAAGACTTGAGAGTCATTTGGAGACACACAGGGCAAATACTCAATAACCTGAGGGAAATCGATTCCTAGGTAGTAAGAGTTTAATTTTAGAGGGAGAGTTGCAGGGTGAAGGAAGAGGAGGGTATCAACATCAGTCGGAGACTGAGGAGGAGGGGATGCAGTGCAGCAGAGGGACAACGAGGAGGGACAACTTAGAGAGGCAATGCAACAAGGAATGCAATCCTCACGCAGAGATGACGCAGTGAAGGTTGGAGGGTCACTTGAGTGTCAAAATTTCTCCAAAGGGTGGAGGAAAATTATCTTAGTTGTTTTCTCAAAGATTTCTCTATGTTCTGCAAATCATTCCTTGTAAAGAGATTGTTGCTGAAGAATAATAAATAAGCCCTCATCTGCGGCACCAGTTTTCCTACACTGGGTTTTTTCCAAGGATTACTGTCCAAAAATAACTGTGTTGACGTGATTGATTCTTGTGCTTGTATTTCACTGTTCTTTTCTCTATGCTATTATGTGACAACTACTGTAGAATGTACTTAGATGTTTATTGAAGGGTTTTGTAAATAATTTATTGTAGAAAATAAGTAGGAGAAATAAATCAGTTACTGTAGTAGAATTTCGTGTTAGAAATTTTCACAGATGGTTGATGCTAGAATAATTAATCATTGATGATGGATGCCATATCTATCTTGATTTATGTAAAAATATGCATGCTTTCATGTCTTCTACAACTAATTTGGTATTTTTGGATTTTTTTTAATATATATATATATATGTAGACACTTCTGACACGCTTCAACGATTCTGTGTCCCTGCTTCCAAAAAACGTCCCCTCTTTGTGCAACATTGGTTCGAACCTCCTCAAACTCCATATGGAGAAAATAAAATTTCATATCTTGTTTAAACATCAGCAAACTTAACAATTTTCAGGATTTCAGGATTGGCATGATTGTAACATTTTCATTGGATTCTATCACATATGACAGTATGTGATTGGCATTTAATCAAGAATACCAAACCCTTTATGTACCCCGATATTGGTGGTATTCATTGTTGAACTCCTCTGTCATTACCTTAGCAAAGATGTACCCTTCACTCAAACCAATATAATTGATTTTTGAGTCGATATTGCCTCTGGTTGGTCTGCTTATGTGGCCTAATGTGAATATTTTAGGAAGTTAGCTATGTCAACCGAGAATATTTTATTATAAATTAATGGAACTTTTAGATGGTTATTATGTATAAATAGAGGCCCATTTCCTTCAATTTGACAACAACACAATATAACACAAGAAGGAGATGAGATATCATGACATACTCACTTGCACATTGTGATGGATTGTAGTTGATCATCATGAACCAAATGATAAAAAATTTCAATAGATTAATTCCCTCAAAATATGCTCGCCATGGTGCCCTAAATTTGCAATGTTATCCATCACACATGGCTGAAAAAGGCACAAGTTCTCTGCAAAAAATTCCCAGTCATGTGGCTACCCAAGAGTCCTAGAGTTTGCATCATTAGTGTACGTATATGGCTGGAAATGGTCATGATTTTTTCTTTGAATTTTTTTCTGTTGGAAATATTGGAAGGGGTTTCAATCAATATTTCCTTTATTTTCCACAATTGGTTAGTTTATTTTCTTAAACATTCAGAGCATAAACCAAACACAACATCACATCAATGACAATGCACAAAATATGTCTCTGAGTTTAGATTGCTCGATGTGATCTCTCTGAAAAAATCTCTTCTAAGCAGAATATGTCATCCAAACAGTATTTGTTATGTATGGTTACATACACATTTCCCTGTTGAACTGGAAGGAAGTACAAGTCTCCCCAAGGAGTTTTACCAACAAGCTGAAAGGAACCAAATGCTCCCTAAAATGGTTTGGGCTCTCGAACTTGTTGAAATATGTAACTAGGTTCGGTCTTCATAATAACATATGTAATCATGTATTTATGTATTTGATGGAATGAGAAAAATAAATTTGTTATTGTTGTTCTTAAGGCATGGGTTTCATGCTCAAGGAAATTTATTTTTAGGTCAAGCTCCTATTGTGAGCTCCTAGGGTTTGTCATTAAGTCTTTGTCATGTATGAAAGACACATTTGGGGCATGTTACCTATTGTAAAAGAAATTATTTGAGTAAAAAAATAGACCCTCCAAGACCAAGTCAAAATGCAAGCAACAAGTTGGGCTTCCCATCATGACAAGTCGGCCTAATTTGAAGTAACTAGAAGCCTATATATAGGGTACTCGACCTCATTCAAGTAGACACACTTCACACATCAAGGAGTTCGATAATAAGGTAAAAAAGAAGTCTCAAATTCTTGTTCCCACGCGCGAGGAGACTTGGGCATTGTTGACCCTGCTGCCTACACCTACTCACAAGTCAGTGAGAAAAGCCTTCAACCCCACAAGGTGTGGTTGGTGGTAGGGAACTCAGAGAAGGGGCTGTTGCACTAATCCCAACTCTCTCCGTTTGAGCTATCTCCTAGGTTAGCTAAGGGGGGTGGTCCCTAATGAAAAGTTAAGTTTAAAAAAAAAGATGCAAGTTTCTAGGAGAATTGTTAGAGTTAAATAGATTATTTGTTTAAGATTTATAAGCAAACCTGATATGAGCAATAACCATAAACACATAAGATAAGCATGAAATACATAAACAACCAGTGCCTTCAAAGTATTGCTCTTTAAGAAATGAAAATTTTCTTTTTTTTGCTTAGAATGAAGTCAAATGCTTTCAATGAAAGCCCAAATAACCTTGGACTTGGGTTTCCAAATGGAAAAGGGTTACTTAGCTTATGCTTTAGCTTTCTTCTTCAAACTTGAATTGCCTCCAAGAACACTTGTAGGAAAGCAAGCAAAAGAGTTATCATGCAAAAGAAATAGGGCCTCAAATGCTAGATAAAACCAATATGCACACAAATGAAAGAAGAAAATATGTGATAATTTTTCAAGATAGAAAATAAGCAAAGGGCTCAGGAAACTCCCTCTTAAATAAATCTCTTGATGTCTTGTGAGATTGTTGGCTTGAACAACTTGTGGGATCTTTGATATCCTTGGAGGTGATTATTCCAACCGAAGAAATCCTCGCACTCCAATAGAGTTGGCAACCTATCCTTTGAACACAAAAATGCCTGCAAACCAATTGTTAGTGCAAAAGAGACTTGGCATATAGAGACCAAGTTGAGCTTGTCATTCAATCGAAAATGACAAGCTACAACAAGAGCACAAAATATACAAAGCCCAAAGGAGATTTGAGATAGCTGCAAATCTCTCCTCCCTAGACAATAATGCTTTTAGGCAAATGCACAAAAAAAACAACTAGATAGCAATGTAAAATCAAATGAATAATAACATCAAATGACACAGGTATACCTCATCAACCAAGGAATGCACCACAAGAGAAGTTAGTAACCCCAAAGACTTTTATTTATTTATATGAAAGATGAATACAAAATCCAGCAGTCTCTGCAAGCCCAACAACTCATTCTGTATGTAAAGATGAGAGTCAAAGCTCATTTAAATAGGCAAATGGGAGCCAATCCCAATGTGAGTGCAAGTGACAAGTGGAAGGGTGAAGATCCCAAAGCAAAAACGAATTTGCAAGTGGTTGCAAGAACTGTCCAAGTGCTGGAGATCACTGTTTTAAACTGCTCCCTAACTGGCTGTGTATATCTCCCTTGAGAATCAACGTTCATCCAACTGTTGGTGCACATTCTTTATGGTTGCCAAGTGCATATATAACTGAAGTAAATGGGAGGCAAACTCCCACCGTGTGAGTATGAGTGGAGATAAAGAGGAGTTTAACTCCCATCAATTTGCTGTCGTAAACTGCCACCAAACCAAAGTTTTGATTCCTGTGATAAATCCTCATTTAAATGACCACTACGTATTGTCTCTTGCTGGTCTGCGTTGACTGCTGTAGGTACCTTTTAGCTAGTAGCGTGGAGGCTAAGTGGAGTTTAATGTGTAGACAGTTCTCACAAAACCTTGCGTTAACCGTACTTAACATTCCATCAAAGTCTATGCTGGTCTTCTTTTGCTGGGTGGAGATATCTTTGACTAACGTGGATATTCCTTTGCTGTAGCTGTATGTGGAAGCTTCTTTTATCGTGTGCCTTCTATCAAACTAATGTGTAGGCTATAGTTATGTAGGGTCCCTCCAACTTCTTTTAACTTTTTCACCTTAGACTTTAATTATTATCTGATGTAAATTAAATCAAAGTCACTTCATATATTTGCTTGTATGTACTTCTCTTGAGCTCATTGTGAGCCCCTCTGACTTTGACTTGAAACTTTTGACTTGAGCTTGTTGTACCTTACGAGGTGGGTCCCACATGCTTGCCACATCACCCTTGACTCTCCACATAATTTCCATGTCAAAATTTGACTTATTTTGACTTTGGAAAAATTTATAAATTCTTCCAACTATTCATTTTTTTTGAATTTTTTCTTCATTTTTGCTACTGTCACTTGAAAAATCGGCTTTTGAGGGACTCTAAGTCATTTTTTGACCCCCAAAGTGGGTTTTAGGATAATGCTGGGCCTCTGAGGATGAATTTCGAGTAGTCATACGCCCCAGACATTTCCTAAGGCCACTTATTTATACCATTACATAGAAAATAATTAAAAAATCCCGTTTTGCGGGAAATTTTTTTATTATAAAAAAATCCTACTTAGACCTAGCCAAATTCCACGAAACGTTTTGTGTGATCTAGTATGGTAATATACATCGACTCTAGACACTAAGATGTGTCATGGGCTCAATCTTCAAACCGTTACCTCGGCTTTGGGGTAAAAAATGAGTGAAAATATCCAGAAAATTATCTGCGTCTGAAATAGAAGGGATAATTAACCGGATAAAAAAACACTCCAAGGTGTACTCGTTTGCTGATCGAGTCCCAACATTCTAGGCCTGTTACAAATTTAAAAAACTCATCATTACTAGTATCACTTATTACAATTCCCCACAGGGTGTGGAATCTGGGTACAAGAAAGATGATGAGAAGATAGAAGTAGAGTTAAAAAACTCTGTTGACTGATGACATCTAATAGTACAAGTGTCCTCTGGTTCATCCTTGGGCATGGAGTCTTCATATAATCATCAGGTGCCACTCTAGTGGTCAACATTTGGCTCCATATGGGGATGCATGCTAGATACAAAGTGATAGTGTGCAAGAACTTGGAATCTGCATCAACCGACAAAAGACATATATCAGTGGTATCCATTGAAAATATCATCAAATGAAATAGAGTACAGAAACAAAGAAATGGAAATTTATTTTAAGAACATAAATGACAATTTATTCATGAAATAAAACTAATTAAACAAAAATGACATGAGATAGGGTTAGAAATATGATACAAAAAGATGACCCATGGCATTAGATAATTTCTTTGTAGAACAATTTGAGCAGTTGGCCATTCACGGGTAACTCGAGTGGTTCTCCATCCAAAGTGCTCAAATGGTAGGAATTTTGTCCAGCTGCTTCCCTGATAATGTATGGTCCAAGCCACAAATTGTCAAACTTACCATGATTTCCTGGCTTTTCATTCCTGCGATCCCATAGCAAAACCATATCATTGTTAGAAAACATTCTATTCCTAGATGATTTGTCAAAATTTCTTTTTACTTTAGATTGATTTTTACAACAATGCTCAAATGCTCTTCTTCTGGTTTCATCCAATTCTACAATTTGGTCAATTCTGCGTTGCACAACATCTTTATCAGATGTAAAACTTTGTAGAAATTGGTAAGCTGGTAACCTCAAATGCACAGGAAGGGTAACATCCAAGCCATAAACTAACTCAAAGGGACTCTTCCCAGTAGAACTCTTCTTTGTAATCCTATCAGCCCACAAAGCATATTTAATTTTACTATCCCATGCCCGTTCGTTATCCCCTACTATCTTCTTGATTATGATTATCAAATTCTTATTACTAGACTCTGCTAAGCCATTACCTTGAGGATAGTAGTTTGATGAATGGGATAAAACAATGCCATACATAAAGCAAAATGATGAGAATTCAGCAGAGCTAAAAGCCTTGGCATTGTCGGTGGTTATTTTGGCAGGGACACCAAAACGAGTGATCATCTTATCTTCAAAAAAATATATCACTACTTTTTGGGTGGCGTGTTTTGTAGGGATGACCTCTACCCATTTAGTAAAATAATCAGTGGCAATTATAATCCATGAGTAGCCATTACTTGAATTTTCATTAAATTTCCCTATAAAATCTAGCCCCCAATGTTGAAAGGGAGCCTCCACGACCACAGGATGAAGAGGCAAAGTGGCTAACTTCTGCTTCCTAGTGAATAGTTGACAAGCTTGGCAACCTCTAACATACTTGTGCACATCAGCAAAAATAGAAGGCCAAAAATAACCAGCCCTCAAGATTTTGTGGGTAGTAGTCTTAGCAGCATAATTCCCTCCGCAAAATCCTGAATGAAACTCAAATAGAAGCTTTTTGGCTTCAACTTCATCAACACACCTAAGTATTACCCCCTCCGGATTTCTCCAACCCAGACCATCCTTCATAATGCAATATTTAGTTGCTCTAAGCCTTAATGCTCTTCTCTTATGGCTAACTAAATGGTTAGGACATGACAAATTTTGCAAATAATAAATAACGTCTTTATACCATTCAAGTTGACCCATTTTTTGAATTTTTGATAAAGTTAATTCCAAATCATTTTGACAAATCATTCCCATCGCTTTCTCATTTTCTTCAATCAAGATTTTGGCCAATCCCTGGGCTTTCACAAGCTTGGTAGGTCTAATATCCAAATCGTACTCCTGAATCTTCGAGACCTACCTAGCTCGAGTTCCTAAGCAATCAACTTGGACTAAAATATCCTTTACAACAGAGTGGGGAACAAATGCAATTATCCTAGAATACCCCACATAAACTCTGAACTACTTAAGAGACTTGACTAAGATTGCTTCTCCATGGTGCTATACTTCAACTCAGACCCTTGGAGGGACCCACTGATAAAAGCAATAGGCTTGTCATGCCCTTCATTATTCTTTTGAAGCAACACCCCAACAATAGTATCTTCAGATGCAAAAGAGAAAATCAAAAACTCCTTTGAATAATCAGGGCTTATTAGAACAGGTGCTTTGACAATAGAATCCTTTATTTCCCGAAAACCTTTTCTACCCTCATTTCCCCAAACAAACTTAACATCTTTCTTTAAGAGGGTTTGGATGGGTTTGACAATCTCAGCATAATTTGGAATGAACCTTCTAAGAAAATTAATCTTTCCTAAGAAGGATTGAAGGGTTTTAATATTATGAGGCAAAGGAATCTTTTGAATAGCCTCAACTCTTTCAGGGTCAATCTTGATTCCATCCTTTGAAATGATATGACCAAGCAACTTCCCTTTAGTCACTCCAAAAATAGATTTAGCAGGATTTAAGGATATTCCATACTCTCTACACCTATCAAAAATTTGCGTTAGGTGGCTTATATGGGAAATTCCATTTTTAGAAAAAACAGTTAAATCATCTTGATAGATCTCAAGAAATTTCCCAATTAAACCCTTAATGGCATAGTCCATAGCCCTTTGAAAAGTTGCTCCAGCATTCGTTAATCCAAAAGGCATCTTCAAATATTCAAAAGTACCCCATGGCGTGGTGAATGTTGTCTTATGTCTATCCTCCTCCTTCACCAAAACTTGGTTGTATCTTGAAAATCCATCTAACAAAGACATCATTCCAGATCCTGTTACCCTTTGCAATAATGTTTCCATATTAGGTGAAGGGTAATTATCTTTTTTACATGCTAAATTAAGATTTCGAAAGTCTACACATACCATGATTGATCCATTCTTCTTCCTCACAATAACCAAGTTTGAACACCATGTGGAATGCCTAGTGTGAGCAATAATACCAGCCTGAAGCATCTTTTGCAATTCCTTTTGTACTAAGGTGGCTAACTTAGGATTGATTTGCCTAAGTTTCTGCCTAAAGTGTTTGGCATTTTCATCCTTAAGAGGGATAGTATGTTCCATAACATCTTCCCTATAACCTTTCAACTCATCATATGAAAAAGCCAAAACATCTCTATATTCATGAAGTAAATTTATCAAATTCTTCCTTTCTTGCTCATTTATACCCTTGCCTATTTGAATAATCTTTAGGTCATGAGGGGTACCAATATTCACTTCAATGAATTCCCCTGGGCCAGTTTTCTTAATATCTTTTCTCTTTGATGCATCATGTCTGTCAAACACTTGCTCCAAGGCTAAACGTTCCCTAGGAGTAGGATTTGTCACCACATTACACTCCTCATAATCACATCCTTCCTCTTTGTAGCCAGCCTTAAATTCAGAAAATTCCTCCATGTTATTTAAAAAACGGACCACCTGTCTTTCATCATTAAAGATTTGCCAATGCTCTAGATTATTAGGAACTGATGGCCTAAAGATAATTTCCATCTTAATTTTATCATCCACCAAGTTCTCTCCAAGCTGTAATGTAGATGCAGCAACAACCAGCTCATCAGCTTGTTTATTTCCTTCCTTAGGAATTGCTTAAAGATCCAATGCATCAAAATATTCCATATTATCTCAAACAACATTTCGATACTTCTTTAATCTATCATTCTTGCATGCAAATTGATTCTTAGTTTGAAGAATGACTAGATCAGAATCCCCTTTGATACTAAGCAACTTTATCCTCAAGTCTTTTGCCAACTCAAGACCCAACAATAGAGCCTCATACTCTGCTACATTGTTGGTTGCATCGAATTCCAATCTATAGGCAAACTTGAATATGTGACCAAGAGGGAAGGTAAGGACAATTCCAACACTGTTACCATACCTAGAATGGGCACCATCAAAATTCATGTGCCAAACTCCATCTTTTTTACAATCAACCTCCTCCTCCAAAGGAGGAAAAGGATTAGCAAGGATAGCATAGTTTCCCAAGTTATCAGATTCATACACAATTTCAATATGAGGCTCCTTGGGATTTTCTATATGAAACTTTCTCTCCAATTCCCTGTCCAATCTAACCATGATGCCCTCACTATTAGGGATGGTAGCATAACTTAAATCCATTTGCAAACTACCCCGAATATCAGCTCCCCGCTTTCTAGACAATAACATCCCCCAAGCATCAGGCACATCAATCACCACAATACCCATGGTGATCATAATGTCAGGATGTACAACTAAGTGGACTTGAAGATCTTTTATCAAACCACACACTTTAATGATCTTTGAATCCATTGCACAAATGTTGTGGTAGGGTCTAGAAATCCTCAAATTTAACTGATTCATGACTTTCTTAGTCATGACACAAGATGATGCCCCTGTCGCCTACACCTACCTACAAGTCAGTGAGAAAAGCCTTCAACCCCACAAGGTGTGGTTGGTGGCAGGGAACTCAGAGAAGGGGCTGTCACACTAATCCGAACTCTCTCCGTTTGAGCTATCTCCTAGGTTAGCTAGGGGGTGGCCCCTAATGAAAAGTTAAGTAAAAAAAAAAAGATGCGAGTTTATAGGAGAATTGTTAGAGTTAAATAGATTATTTATTTAAGATTTTATAAGCCAACCTGATATGAGCAATAACCATAAACACATAAGATAAGCATGAAATACATAAACAACCAGTGCCTTCAAAGTATTGCTCTTTAAGAAATGAAAATTTTCTTTTTTTTTGTTGAGAATAAAGTCAAATGCTTTCAAATGAAAGCCCAAATAACCTTGGACTTGGGTTTCCAAATGGAAAAGGGTTACTTAGCTTATGCTTTAGCTTTCTTCTTCAAACTTGAATTGCCTCCAAGAACACCTGTAGGAAAGCAAGCAAAAGAGTTAGCATGCAAAAGAAATAGGGCCTCAAATGCTAGATAAAACCAATAAGCACACAAATGAAAGAAGAAAATATGTGATAACTTTTCAAGATAGAAAATAAGCAAAGGGCTCAGGAAACCCCCTCTTAAATAAATCTCTTGATGTCTTATGAGATTGTTGGCTTGAACAACTTGTGGGATCTTTGATATCCTTGGAGGTGACTATTCCAACCGAAGAAGTCCTCACACTCCAATAAAATTGGCAACCTATCCTTTGAACACAAAAATGCTTGCAAACCAATTGTTAGTGCAAAAGAGACTTGGCATATAGAGACCAAGTTGAGCTTGTCATTCAATCGAAAATGACAAGCTACAACAAGAGCACAAAATATACCAAGCCCAAAGGAGATTTGAGATAGTTGCAAATCTCTCCTCCCTAGACAATAATGCCTTCAAGCAAATGCACAAAAAAAACAATTAGATAGCAATGTAAAATCAAATGAATAATAACATCAAATGACACAAGTATACCTCATCAACCAAGGAATGCACCACAAGAGAAGTTAGTAACCCCAAAGACTTTTATTTATTTATATGAAAGATGAATACAAAATCCAGCAGAGTCTCCACAAACCCAACAGCTCATTCTATATGTAAAGATGAGAGCCAAAGCTCATTTAAATAGGCAAATGGGAGCCAATCCCAATGTGAGTGCAAGTGACAAGTGGAAGGGTGAAGATCCCAAAGCAAAAACGAATTTGCAAGTGGTTGCAAGAATTGTCCAAGTGCTGGAGATCACTGTTGTAAACTGCTCCCTAACTGGCTGTGTATATCTCCCTTGAGAATCAACGTTCATCCAACTGTTGGTGCACATTCGTTATGGCTGCCAAGTGCATATATAACTGAAGCAAATGGGAGGCAAACTCCCACCCAAATCTCCAACTAAAACCTGTGATTTAACACGTCTGCAACCAAACACCAATGCTGCCAATCAAATCTGTGTATAGCAGCCAACGTAGAGGTTGATCTGCTGTGCGTGTTTCTCTTGAAGATTAATGTGCCATATTTTTGCTGCCAGGTGTGAGTATGAGTGGAGATAAAGAGGAGTATAACTCCCATCAATTTGCTGTTGTAAACTGCCACCAAACCAAAGTTTTGATTGCTGTGATAAATCCTCATTTAAATGACCACTGCGTATTGTCTCTCGCTGGTCTGCGTTAACTGCTATAGGTACCTTCTAGCTGGCAGTGTGGAGGCTAAGTGGAGTTTAATTCATAGACAGTTCTCAGAAAAACTTGCGTTAACCGTACTTAACATTCCATCAAAGTCTATGCTGATTTTCTTTCGCTGGGTGGAGATATCTTTGACTAACGTGGATATTCCTTTGCTGTAGCTGTACGTGGAAGCTTCTTTTATCATGTGCCTTTTATCAAACTAATGCGTAGGCTATAGTTATGTAGGCTCCCTCCAACTTCTTTTAACTTTTTCACCTTAGACTTTAATTAACATTTGATTTAAATTAAATCAAAGTCACTTCATATATTTGCTTGTACGTACTTCTCATGAGCTCATTGTGGGCCCCTCTGACATTGACTTGAGCCTATTGTACCTTATGAGGTGGGTCCCACATGCTTGCCACATCACCCTTGGCTCCCCACATAATTTCCATGTCAAAATTTGACTTATATTGACTTTGGAAAAATTTATAAATTCTTCCAATTATTCATTTTTTTTGAATTTTTTCTTCATTTTTGCTACTGTCACTTGAAAAATCGGCTTTTGAGGGACTCTAAGTCATTTTTTGACCCCCAAAGTGGGTTCTAGGATAATGCTGGGCCTCTGAAGATGAATTTCGAGTAGTCATACGCCCTAGACATTTCCTAAGGCCACTTATTTATACCATTACATCGAAAATAATTAAAAAATCCCGTTTTGCGGGAATTTTTTTATTATTATTAAAAAATCCTACTTAGACCTAGCCAAATTCCACGAAACTTTTTGTGTGATCTAGTATGGTAATATACATCGACTCTAGACACTAAGATGTGTTAGGGGCTCAATCTTCAAACCGTCACCTCGGTTTTGGGGTAAAAAATGAGTGAAAAACACTTCAAGGTGTACTCGTTTGCTGATCGAGTCCCAACATCCCAGGCCTATTACAAATTCAAAAAATTCATCATTACTAGTATCACTTATTACAATTCCCCACAGGGTGTGGAATCTGGGTACAAGAAAGATGATGAAAAGATAGAAGTAGAGTTAGAAAACTTTGTTGACTGATGACATCTGATGGTACAAGTGTCCTCTGGATCATCCTTGGGCATGGAGTCTTCATATAATCATCAGGTGCCACTCTAGTGGTCAATAGGTACATCTTACTGTAGCAAATCAGAAGTACAATCACCTCAAGAAGGCTGAAACAAGACAAGAAGAAGATCCCTCTTGCAAGCTGAAGTCACAAAGAGACTAGCTCAAGTGAAGCGAAGGAGAAGAAGGGCTAAAATTGCCCTAATATTTTCACACTTGCGAAAGTTGCAGTCAGCTGCAGGAGGCTGAGAGTTGCAGAAACAGAGGTTGAAAATTTCAAACTAGTGTTGCAGGGCCGAAAGTTAAGGACGAAGGAGATATTGCAACAGTATCAAGGAGAAGTTGACGTTTTTCAAATAGAAGCAACGTTTTATTTGGTCTTGGAGGAATTTTGGTCAAGGGTCTAGGTTTTGGAATTCGTCAATTGAAGATTTTATAAGAAGAAGATTTGTTGTGGGTTTTCCTCCCAGAGTGGAGAGGTTTTGGCCCTCTGGCTGATCGCCTATATCTTGTGTCCTTTGTCTTATTGTTCTTTATGGTTTGGTAGTTGTTTGATGAAGAAGACACTAATACGAAACAAGTGAAAGAAGAAGCTAATCTAATGAAGTAAAAATACACCACAAACAATTATCAATATAATAGAAATCACCCTATGTTGCTGCCCCTAGATTTCTCAACAGTAATAGGGACAATGTACCAACAAAAACCATGCTGCAGCCTCTGCTGCTACAGTTCACTGCTACTACTGTTACCACCACTACCACCACTGTTGCCACTGCTGCCACTGTTTTCCACTTATGCTAAGCTGCACACTGCTCTGCTGGTGTCACTAATTGCTGCCCATATTGTTGCTGCTGTCTAATGATGCTACTTCTACATACTGCTCTGTTGTTGTCACTCGCTGCTGCCTCTGTTGTTGCTGTTGTCCACCCACTGCTGCCACCACACAGACTGCCAGAACTACTATACAACTATCACAGAGATGCTGTCATGGATCATACATATCATTGTTGTCATAGTCATACTGTGTTACTTGTTACTACACCATAAAAGTGTTGGAAAGTATAACTAGGTTCGGTCCTCATATGACATGTAAATGACTTTTGTAAATGATGTAAAGAAGGAAAATAAAATTATTACTATAAGACTTGCTTCATGGGTTTCATGAGCAAGGGATTTTATTTTAGATGGCTCCCATTGGGAGCCTTTAGGAATTTATCGAATGTATATAAGTCTATAAAGGTGTCTAGAAGCCCTCCAACGACAAGCACTAGTCCTCCTCTTCCTATGTCGGCCTTAAGATGAAGCAGAACTCATGTCGGCTCACCTTATGAAAGACACACCTATTCATGTATTCATGTTAGCTTATTTATAGAGGGAAACCACTATAAATATAGGTGAAGGCGCTTGGCATTTTGGACAGTCAATCAAGCTCGGATTCTTCTGAAATTCGGATCACAGAGAAGAGGAAAGTTCAGATGAAGCTCGGAGAGATGTTTAAGGGACAATGAGGGTCTTTCACGATGAAAGGACAACGAAGACCTTTAAAGGGACAACAAGGAGGAACTACAAAAGACAGTTCAGATGTCTCTCTGAGTCTCGGATGGACAGTAACATAAAAGAAAACAGTTTGGATGACAAAGTATAAAAGAAACTTGGATCAGTAATGAAGGGGCAGCGAAGATATTGTAGAGACTTTGGATGTTTGAAAAAGTGTCTCGGTGATAAAGAGAAACACAGTTCAAATGAGGGTACATATAAGGTACAGTTCGAAGCTATAATGGAGACAATGCTTTGTTAAGTTCTTTGCTATGATTCGGTTGAGGTCTATTACAGTCTTGGTACAACTACATGAAGAAGATCTCAGTGTCATGGTAATAAGAAGGTCAAAGGAAAGAGGAATTAAGAAGAAGTGAAAAAGCAAAATACAATGAAGAAAACTAGTGTCTTGGTCTTGGAGTGGCTAATAGGTCAAGGGTCTTGGTCTTGGTATTCGTCAATTGGAATCTCTATAAGAAGAATTTGTGCGGGTTTTCCTCTCAAAGAGAGAGAGTTTGGCCCTGGCTGATAGCCTACATTCTATGTCTCTTGTCTATTTATGTTCATACATTGGTTATTATTTGATGAGGAATAACACTAATAATCTAAGAAGAAGAAGATTATAATCTAAATAGGTAAAAAACATTCACAAGTAGTTACTAATCAAAGAGAAATCACCTAATGCTAATGCCTTAGATTTCTCAACATGGTATCCGAGCTAAGGTGATAGTTAAGGAAGGCATTAAAGCAAGTTGAAGGATATCAAAGTGAAGTCGAGATCTACATTAAAGAAGAAAATGTACTTCAAAAGGAAGTCTTGGTATCATCAATCAAATCAAGGCAACTAGAAGTCTACACCAGCAAAAGTGTTGGATCCTCTAGTCATCGTCAAAAGACCACAAAGAGCCTCATCAAGTTGAAGGGATCTACAAAGCAAGGTAGCCCAAAGTATAGACATTCAAGAGAATCACTTCAAGGACAAAGATCACATCAACTTGGAGAAAGTCAAAACTTTAGAAGCATTTCTGTTTTGCACTCATTCACAATCGAAGAAGTCGAAGTATCTTGAAAGCTAGTTATACAAAGAAGGCTAAAAGGCGTTGCCGTCATCTTCAAAAGGTTCCAAGGCAGTCTCCCGTCATTGAAGCTGGGATCTCCTCCTTATCCTTAAAGAAGATCATCTGAGGAAGCATCAAGAGATCCTCATCAAATCAACATCATCAAAGGAGAGCTAGATCAAAAGCATTGACATCATAAAAAGGGGCAATCTCCTTTTATTGAAAAAGGGAGTTCATTTGGAAGAAGATCAGTCAAAAGGGGCACTAATACATCTTCACCATGCCACCATGAAAGGGATCAAGTTGAAGATTTCACCTTCACTTGTGTAGTAAGTATCTTTTATTCTTTAATCTAATCTGGTAAAATGACTTCGTTTGTCAAGGAGATCTATAAGCTGGTTGGGTCATTAAACTTCCTTGCATGGAAAAGGAAGATAGACATAGCCCTCGAAGAAAGTGAATTCATGAAAAAGTCTCCAAACCATCGGAAGGTAACGTATTATCTGAATACATGGAAAGGGATCAATGGATCCTTATGAAATCAGTCAAAGGTCCTTTCATTCCCATATAGCAAGTTTGAATACATCAAAGGAGATATGTGATAAGCTGGTAAAATTATTCTCTGAAGATACTATAAAGAAGGTCACATCACTTAGATTTGATCTACACAAATTGAAGGTATCAAAGGATAAAGGGTTATCTTCATAAGATCTCAATTGCATGATCTAGGAGAGATAATCCTCATTGTTCTAAATGCACTAACTAATGAACAAGGTAACAAATGTCTATGAGCAAAAGAAGGCTATCCCATTCAACAACCTGTGGTTTCTGTGCAAGATAGAAGAAGATTGGTTGAGGGCAAAAAGTATTCAGACATTTGTCGAAAGGAAAGAAGATCATAGCTAGGACTTGATGCTATGAGCATTAAAGGAAAGATTGTCCTAGGCTCGGAAAGGGCTATAACAAGGAAGATAGAGAAGAAGTCCATTTCACCCAAGAAGTGGAGGAAGCTGTGAAAGGAAAAACATTAGAGGCAAGAGCTCATGACATCACCATAAGGAAACATGAGAGACAATTGGAACAAAATCTATGGTAGTCAAATATGAAGGATGTAGCTCTTGGGAACCTCATTGAAAACTTAAGGAAAGGAAGAAGTCATCCAGGACAAGTCTCATCATACATCGGTCAAAAGGAAACATTGGATGAATAGGGATATGCAAGATCCTCAAGATTCTCTGATGGAATCCTTATCTAAGGTTCATTGATCTAGAGTGGAAGCAAGTGTTTTATTAGAAACTCCAACTTGTGGAATTCATGGGATGATGGTATGATGACATAAGAGATGAAGCAGATCAAAGGGTTGAAGCTATTTTCAATCAAGGAAGCTGTCAAAGGAAGCCTAAATGACCTAAAGGTAAATGAGGTATATTCTTCGATATTATAAAGTCATGTCGTATGGTTGCAGGTAACTTGGATCACTGCTCTGTCTTGAGAAACATGATCAAAGGAAAGGAATCTCCTCCTATGAAAGGTTTCCAGAAGGCATGGGTCACACTAGATGAAATCAACATAATATGCCCTCATATGAAGTATGAGGTGGTTGACTACAATTGAGGAACTCTGATTGAAAGCTATTGGGAGTGAAATAGGTGAAGAAAGAAAGGAATAGATCATAGACTATGCAACCATGGAAGAAGGCATTCAACATCTGAAACCAAGAAGATTTGACTAGAAGATCTCCTGGAAAGATATGAAGACTCTAATGAAAGTCTGAAAAAGATGGAGACCCTTGACAATGGATATCTTTGGGAAATATGTCAACATGTATGCAGGATGCTGATGCAAACTGAAAGATGTCATGATGAAAGACTCACAAAGGTAATTTTGATTTAAGTATTCATTTCTTATTTTTGAACAAATATCTGGATGGGTTTATGCAGATCTGCCAAGGGAAGAACTGTGGATGTCTTCCAAGAGGACCATATAGAAGGATGTAAGATCCTTCTGGAAAATATGACATGAATAAAGCAAAATGACTTGAAGCAAGGCTAGATGTAGACTGATGAATCACTTTCCGACGAAAGGAATTATGACATGATTGACTCATGAATGAAAGTGATGGATGGTATGTGCCCTATGAAGAAGCCCTAAAAGATGAAGACTCCTTGACAAAGAAATTGATGACATCGAAGGAAGGAGCTCTTCAAGCAACTGGTTGAGGAGATGCTGTAGGTCCCTAATTAACAAGGAGCTTGAAAACAAGCTTCTTACTTGGAAGAAACTTGGAAATTCGTAAGCCAAGAGGGAGCTTAGGTACATTCCTTCTGTTGGAATGAGTACATTCCGTTATTGGAATTGATATGTCCTCCGTAATTGAGAGGGGGAGATAAACACATCATTCTGGTCTGCCCCTGGGAGCACTGAATGGAGGTTTGGGTAAACATCCGACATCCGATGCTCTTTGAGCATGAGATAGGGCATCCATGATAAGAGTAGTCGTAGAGGACTGATATTCTTTGAGTACTGGCGACCCAAGATAAGAATAATCCAAAGTAGGTCATACTCTGTGAACACCCGCGTGGAGTATGTACCTTGAGAGACAATGATTACGATGTCTATGAATCATTGGTCTTGCTAACATTGTGCTCTGATCATGTGGATAGAGCTATTAGTCAAGGCCTTGCTATGTAACAATGTTGGTTGATATGATGCTATACAAATGGGTTACCAATCCAATTCTTCTTATGAGAAATCCTTGAGATTGAGAATGACCAAGTACCATTATGAATACCTCCTTAGTTAAGAGGGAGTGCTAGAAACTATAACTAGGTTCAATCCTCATAATGACATGTAACTGTGACTTTTGTAAATGATGTAAAGACAGAAAATAAAATTATTAGTGTACGACTCGCTTCATGGGTTTCATGAGCAAGGGATTTTATTTTAGATGGGAGCCTTTAGGAATTTTCATAGAGTTAAATTCATGTATGAAATGTATATAAGTGTATAAAGGTGTCTAGAAGCCCTCCAACAATAAGCACTTGTCCTCCTCTTCCTATGTCGGCCTCAAGCTGAAGCATAACTCATGTCGGCTCACCTTATGAAAGTTACACTTATTCATATATTCATGTCAACTTATTTATAGAGGAAAGCACTATAAATATAGGTGAAAGCTCTTTGTATATTGGACAGTCAATCAAGCTCGGATTCCTCTGAAATTCGGATCACAGAGGAGGAAAGTTCGGATGAAGCTCAGAAGGATGTTTAAGGGACAGTGAGGGTCTTTCATGATGAGAGGACAACGAAGACCTTTAAAGGGACAGCAAGGAGGAACTACAGAAGACAGTTCAGATGTCTCTCTAAGTCTCATATTGACAGTAGCATAAAAGAAGACAGTTTGGATGACAAAGTATAGAAGAAACTCGAATCAGTAATGAAAAGGCAACGAATATGTAGAGACTTTGAATGTCTGAGAAAGTGTCTCGGTGATAAGGAGAAACACAGTTTGAATGAGGGTACATATAAGGTACAATTCAAAGTTATAAGGGAGACACTGCTTTTATAAGTTCTGTGCTATGATTCGGTTCAGGTCTATTACAATTTCTATAGAACTATAGGAAAAAGATCTCGGTGTCATGATGATGTCACAGTGATAAGAAGGTCAAAGGAAAGAGGAATCAAGAAGAAGTGAAAAAGCATAGTACAATAAAGAGAAATAGTGTCTTGGTCTTGGAGTGGCTAATAGGTCAAGGGTCTTGGTCTTGGTATTCGTCAATTAGAATCTCTATAAGAAGAATTTGTTCTGGTTTTACTCTCAAAGAGTGAGAGGTTTTGGCCTTGGATGATAGCCGACATGTTGTTTCTCTTGTCTATTTATGATCATGCATTGGTTATTGTTTGATGAAGAAGAACACTAATAATCTAAGAGGAAGAAGATTCTAACCTAAATAGGTAAAAAGCATTCACAAGCAGTTACTAATCAAAGAGAAATCACCTAATGCTAATGTCCTAGATTTCTCATCATGGTATCAAAGCTAAGGTGACAGTTAAGGAAGGCATCAAAGCAAGTTGAAGGATATCAAAGTGAAGTCGAGATCTACATTGAAGAAGAAAGTCTACTTAAAAAGGAAGTCTTGCTATCATCAATCAAATCAAGGCAACTTGAAGTCTACACCAGCAAAAGTGTTGGATCCTCTAGTCACCCTCAAAAGACCACAAAGACCCTCATCAAGTTGAAGAGATCTACAAAGCAAGGTAGCCCAAAGTATATACATTCAAGAGAAGCACTTCAAGGACAAAGATCACATGATCTTGGAGAAAGTCGAAACTTTGGAAGCATTTCGGATTTGCACTCATTCATCACCGAAGAAGTCGATGTATCTTGAAAGCTAGTTATACAAAGAAGGCTAAAAGGCATTGCCATCATCTTCAAAAGGTTCCAAGGCAATCTCCCCTTATTGAAGCTAGGATCTCCTCCTTATCCTTAAAGGAGATCATTCGACGAAGCACCAAGAGATCCTCATCAAATCAGCATCATCAAAGGAGAGCTAGATCAAAAGCATTGTCATCATCAAGAGGGGCAATCTCCTTTTATTGAAGAAGGGAGTTCATTTGGAAGAAGATCATTCAAAAGGGGCACTAATACATCTTCATCATGCCACCATCAAAGGGATCAAGTTGAAGTTTTGACCTTCACTTGTGAAGTATCTTTTATTCTATAGTCTAATTTGGTAAAATGACTTCGTTTGGCAAGGAGATCTATAAGCTGGCTGGGTCATTAAACTTCCTTGCATGGAAAAGGAGGATAGACATAGTCCTTGAAGAAAGTGAAGTCATGAAAAAGTCTCCAAACCATCTGAAGGTCATGTATTATCTGAATACATGGAAAGGGATCAAGGATCCTTATGAAATCAGTCAAAGGTCCCTTCATTCCCATATAGCAGGTTTGGAGACATTAAAGGAGATATATGATAAGTTGGTAAAATAATTCTCTAAAGATGCTATAAAAAAGGTCACATCACTTAGATTTGATCTACACAAATGGAAGGTATCGAATGATAAAGGTTATCTTCATAAGATCTCAATTGCATGATCTAGGAGAGATAATCCTGATTGTTCTAAATGCACTAACTAATGAACAAGGTAACAAATGTATATGAGGAAAAGAAGGCTATTCCATTCAACAACCTATGGTTTCTATGCAAGATAGAAGAAGATTGGTTGAGGGAAAAAAGTATTCAGACATTTGTCGAAAGGAGAGAAGATCATAGCTAAGACTCGATGTTATGAGTATTACAAGAAAGATTGTCCTAAGCGCAAAAAGGGCTATAACAAGGAAGATAGAGAAGTCCATTTCACCGAAGAAGTGGAGGAAGTTGTAAGAGGAAAAACATTAAAAGCAAGAGCTCATGACATCACCATAAGGAAACATGAGAGACAGCTAGAACAAAATCTATGGTAGTCAAATATGAAGGATGTAGCTCTTGGGAACCTCATTGGAAACTTAAGGAAAGGAAGAAGTCATCCAGGACAAGTCTCATCATACATCGGTCAAAAGGAAACATCGGATGAATAGGGATATGCAAGATCCTCAAGATTCTCTGATGGAATCCTTATTGTAAGGTTCATTGATCTAGAGTGGAAGCAAGTGTTTTATTAGGAACTCCAACTTGTGGAATTCATGGGATGATGGTATGATGACATAAGAGATGAAGCAGATCAAGGGGTTGAAGCACTTTTCAATCAAGGAAGCTGTCGAAGGAAGCCTAAATGACCTAAAGGTAAATGAGGTATGTATTCTTGTATCGGATATTACAAAGTCATGTCGTATGGTTGTAGGTAACTTGGATCACTTCTCTATCTTGAGAAACATGATCAAAGGAAGGGAATCTCCTCCTATGAAAGGTTGCTGGAAGGCATTGGTAAGACTAGATGAAATTAACATAATTTGCCCTCATATGAAGTATGAGGTGGTTGACTACAATTGAGGAACTCTGGTTGAAAGCTATTGGGAGTGAAATATGTGAAGAAAGAAAGGAATAGATCATAGACTATGCAACCATGGAAGAAGGCATTCAACATCCGAGACCAAGAAGATTTGACTGGGAGATCTCCTGGAAAGATATGAAGACTCTAATGAAAGTCTTAAAAAGATGGAGACCCTTGAGAATGGATATCCTTGGGAGATATGTCAACATTTATGCAGGATGCTAATGCAGACTGGAAGATGTCATGATGAAAGACCATCACAAAGGTAATTTTGATTTAAGTGTTCATTTCTTATTTTTGAACAAATATCTAGATGGGTTTATGCAGGTTTGCCAAGGGAAGAACTATGGACATCTTCCAATAGGACCATATAGAAGGATGTAAGATCCTTCTCGAAAATATGACATGAAGAAAGCAGCATGACATGAAGCAAGGCCAGATGTAGACCGATGAATCACTTTCTGACGAAAGGAATTATGACATGACTGACTCATGAATGAAAGTGATCGATGGTTTGTGCTCTATGAAGAAGCCCCAAAAGGTGAAGACTCCTTGACAAAGAAATTCATGACATCGAAGGAAGGAGCTCTTCAAGCAACTGGTTGAGGAGCTGCTGTAGGTCCCTAATTAATAGGGAGCCTGAAAACAAGTTTCTTACTTGGAAGAAACTTGGAAATTCCTAAGCTAAGAGGGAGCTTAGGTACATTCCTTCTGTAGGAATGAGTACATTCAGTGATTGGAATTGATATGCCCTCCCTAATTGAGAGGGAGAGGTAGACACATCATTTTGGTCTTCAACCGAGAACACATAAGGGAGGATTGGGTAAACATCTGACATTCGATGCTCTTTGAGGATGAGATAGGGCATCCATGATGAGAGTAGTCATATAGGATTGATATTCTTTGATGACTGGTGACCCAAGATAAGAATAATCCAAAGTAGGTCATACTCTGTGAACACTCGGGTGGAGTATGTACCTTGAGAGACAATGATTATGATGTCTATGAATCATTGGTCTCGCTATCATTGTTCTTTGGTCATGCAGATAGAGCTGCTAGTCAAGGCCTTTCTATATAACAATGTTGGTTGATATGATGCTATACAAATGGTTTACCAATCTGATTCTTCTTATGCGAAATCCTTCAGATTGAGAATGATCAAGTATCATTATGAATACCTCCCTAGTTAAGAGAGATTGTTGGAAAATATAACTAGGTTCGGTCCTCATAATGACATGTAACTGTGACTTTTGTAAATGATGTAAAGAAGGAAAATAAAATTATTATTGTAAGACTTGCTCCATGGGTTTCATGAGCAAGGGATTTTATTTTAGATGGGAGCCTTTAGGAATTTTCATAGAGTTAATGTCATGTATGGAATGTATATAGGTCTATAAAGGTGTCTAGAAGCCCTCCAACAACAAGCACCAGTCCTCCTCTTACTATGTCAGCCTAAAGATGAAGCAAAACTCATGTCGGCTCACCTTATGAAAGACACACTTATTCATATAATCATGTCAGTTTATTTATAGAGGGCAACCACTATAAATATAGGTGAAGGCTCTTCACATTTTGGACAGTCAATCAAGCTCGAATTCCTCTGAAATTCGGATCACAGAGAAGACGAAAGTTCGGATGAAGCTCAGAGAGATGTTTAAGGGGCAGTGAGGGTCTTTCATGATGAAAGGACAGTGAAGACCTTTAAAGGGACGACAAGGAGGAACTACAAAAGACAGTTCGGATGTCTCTGTGTCTCGGATGACAATAACATAAAGGAAGATAGTTTGGATGACAAAGTATGGAAGAAACTCGAATCAATAATGAAAGGGAAATAAAGATATTGTAGAGACTTCAGATGTCTGAGAAAGTGTCTCGGCGATGAAGAGAGACAGTTTTAATGAGGGTACATATAAGGTACAGTTCAAAGCTATATTGGAGACAGTGCTGTGATAAGTTCTGTGCTATGATTCGGTTCAGGTCTATTACAATCTCGGTAGAACTACAGGAAGAAGATCTCGGTGTCATGATGATGTCACAGTGATAATAAGGTAAAAGGAAAGAGGAATCAAGAAGAAGTGAAAAGCAGAATACAATCAAGAGAAATAATGTCTTGGTCGTGGAGTGGCTAATAGGTCAAGGGTCTTGGTTTTGGTATTCATCAATTGGAATCTCTATAAGAAGAATTTGTGCGGGTTTTCCTCTCAGAGAGTGAAAGGTTTTGGACTTGGATGATAGCCTACATTTTGTGCCTCTTGTCTATTTATGTTCATTCATTGGTTACTGTTTGATGAAGAAGAACACTAATAATCTAAGAAGAAGAAGATTCTAATCTAAATAGGTAAAGAATTCACAAGCATTTACTAATCGAAGAGAAATCACCTAATGCTAATGCCCTAGATTTCTCAACAAAAAGTCACTACCATGAAGACATCAAGATCATTGTCATGGGTGTTGCTGCAATAATCACAGGATAAGGTCATTGCCAACATATATCACTCTCAGTAGTATTAATTCTACTTAGGATATAAACCCTACTCAAATCATTTTCAATCCTTATAAACTGTCATTGTCAATGTTCACTGTGTAGCAAATCTTAGCCTAATCAATTCTGCTCAATAATAGTTACAACATCTATTAAGGCAACTTGAGACGACATGGCTTGAGCAAACCTTGCAAGACATCACTGACACTCGGTTGGCTGTAATGAGACCAACTCTTTGACATGCTTGTGATGGTGAAGGTGGTGAGTTGATGCCAAGCTTGGTCGTCCGTGATAGTGTGCATGCACCTCATGGTGACATGTTGCTGAAGCAAACTCTTGCCTCTGTTGCAACTGGTGCATTGGTTCGACCCCTTCATCCAACTCGTCTGCTCACATGTGCATGGTATTCTTGGGTACAGTTGAACCGACAACACACTGATGCATAGTGTCGGTGTTGATCTTCAAGTGTGTGCTGGTGGCCATGCGCATGAAGTTGCTGAAGTACATGTTTAGTTGCAGTTGGACTTGCTTCTTGCCTTCGCCTTGGTGAGTGTGTTGAATGGGATGGATTGCATGCACGCGTTCAATGACATGCATGCTGCCGAATACCTTGCATGCGATCAACAACACTGCTCACCATGTCTGCTCTGCATCAGCTGCTTGGATGGATCCTTAACTTGTATGAGCACAATTTCATCTATGAGTGCATGTTGCGTCCATTGCTGTTCCTGTTCTTGTTGCAACTCATTCGTCTGTCTGTGCAACTTCATGTTTTTCTTGAGTTGCTGCTTCAACACATGCAACTCCTTCTTTGTTCCATCTTTTGCCTTCACGTGATCTTCATGTAGTGTCGTCACTTCATAGCTGGAGTCTCCAAAGTTGCTTTCATCATTAATGTACCTGCTTGAGCTTGCAACGTTGTTCCGCCTCCGTGTTGTCAACAACCCTCCTCTTGCATTCGTTGCATTTTGTATGTTGTCTTCAACTGCTGTTCATGATGCTTCTCGCTGTGATGTTACTGCTGTCATATCTTGATGTCCTTGTCTACGAACAACTTGATGTCTTCGTGGGTAGGCAAGTCCATGGACACTTGATCGACTGCATCCCTAGGCGTGCTTTGAACGGTGTCTTCGACTCTGCTCTCTTGGAAACCATTGTACCTGTACTACTGAGAGGCAGATGAACACCTGTGATACCTGGAGACATGGCAACACTCATGGCAAGCAATCTATTAGTTGAAAACCAAAAATGAACATGAGAACTGACTTGTAACATCCCTGGGTGAATGATCATGAAAGTTATACAATTTTGGCCAGGAGGTTGGGAGCACTGTTTTAAAAAATGACCGAGTCAACATTGACTCGGCCGGGTTGATCCGGGTCGTTAGCCTCCACAATGAAACGGTGGGTGAATCAGTTCGGACGGCCGTGTCAACCACGACTCGGCCGAAACGGACCGTTTCCATTATGGCTCGGCCGAGTCACAAGAAACGGCCAGCGGGACGCTAACTCAGCGATTTAACAACTTTTAAATGGATTTTAAATTTGTTTGGTGGTTAGTTTGGAGTCCAAACTGTTATATGAATTTGCAAATTGTATTTTGGGGTCCATATCCCCCTCCCAAACCCTATTTAACACACCCAAGTGCTCTCATTCTCTCACAACAATCTTATGCATTTGAGTGAGAGTCTTCTTTGAGAGTTAGTGAGCAGTTCTTGAGCTTGTTTTGGAGCAGGAGTGAGGAGTCTTGGAGAAGCATTGTAGCTGGAGTGAGGAGCTTCTTGGGCAGCCATTTGGGGCAGCATTGAGGAGCTGATTCTTGGAGCAAGCTTGAGGAGGCAGTTTGTGCCTGGAGTTATTTTTTGTTCACCTTTATAAATCTGTTTTTGCTTAGTAAATTTTAGGTGCATATCTAGAAAACTTAGAGAGTGTTTTTTGTCAAATAAATGAACATTGAATCAAGTTTTTTTTTTTTTTTTTTTTTTTT